>LQNK01000098.1:67378-110888 GCA_001586405.1 Phoebis sennae
TTATTTTATCGTTTAGTTACATGGTCAAGAAAAGTTTATTTTATTTGAAAATTTCATGTTGTTTTACGTTACGCAATACGTTTTTAATTTTGGTATTTTTCGGGAAAATCAATTCACAGAACAACCAATATTGAAACTGTGAAAGTTTGGAAGTTTGCTTGTTTGGATGTTTGTATGTCAATCACGAGGCATGTACTGAATGGATTTCGATAAAATTTCGTAAATAGATAATAATGCTTATATCCGTATTGGTGATACGATACCTTTTATTGATCTAAAGACCCCCAATTATACGCGGGCCCATTTTTGACTGTTGGTAGTTTGTAATATTTTTGTAATACTCTCCACTTCTAACTCAATATCTTTGAAGAACCTCAAGCGTATTATAATTTTTCCTTCATTTGTTAAAACACTTAATTTATTCTTATTTTCGGTGGGGCAAGAATAGAGAGCAGAAGCCGACCATAATCAATCAAGTTGCGGATGACAGCTGTTTTTGCCGCCTTTCTCGAGCAGGGCTGCGAAGTGTGAAGTCTAATTGTTCTTAAGAAAGCTATTTGTTTCATAATTCATTAATTTGTTAGATATTGATGTTTTATGTAAGATTAATTGTACGGATTATAATATGCTAATCCTGAATACTTGAAAATACAGTCTGAAACAATTCCGGTACCCGATATCTGTCCCTATATAATATACTTATATCTTAAAAACTACCCATTTTGATGTTTCTTTTTTAATAGATAGAGTATTTCAAGAGGAAGGTTTAATATATAACATGCATAATAATCATTGATTTTGAAAACAGATTAGGCCGACCGTTTCAAACCGTTGCCGAGTTCTTTCTTCAATGCAAAAATTAATTTAAATAATACGATCTCTCACTAATAGTTAAATCAATATTATTATTGACATTATTATTATCACAACCTTAATTTTATTATGCCTAAAGAGTCGGAACACGTATTTACGCAGCATTTTATCATGCAACTTTGCAATTTCATAAAATAACTGGTTAGTTTTCGCTGGATCGACTTTTAATAATCTAAGTTGAACGACACTGTTGAAAAAGCGGGAACTAGATAAAATTGGATTAAATATACATACTACAATAGCCGGCAATAAAATCTCAATTCGACCGTATTTTTTACGCTTAATTTATCTATACTAGAATTATACAGAGAAAAGGATTTGTTTGTGGTTTTTGTTTGTATTGAATAGGCTCCGAAACTCCAGGACCGATTTGGATGGACTTTTGTACAGAGATTCTTTGAAATTTAAAACAAAAAAAGGCAATGTCATTTGTTATCATTACAATTTAAAGAGTAAAAAAATGCTTAGAAGAAAAAAATAACTATATTGGAACCTAGGAGTAGTTTGTAGTTTACGGTTAATGTCCAGTTCCTATAAGAATAAAACGAGTCGTTTTACTTACAGAGATCCCACTAGGCGCAAGTAAACCTATAACGTTCCGTTGATAAAAGGAAGCGGGCATAAATCTTTAATACATCAAATATTTGACGTACTAATTAAATAAATAAAATCAGTCAGTTATAAATCATTTGATAAGTTTTATTTAAATTTGTTCTACAACCGTTTTGGACACGAACATAGTTGAAACACTGTTCAAAGTCCACGGAAGTTAAAAATATATGGCTAACTGTTTGGCTTTTCATGCTATTCAAATCTTTTCATTTCTTTTTACTTGGAATGGTGCCGCGAGTGGACAATATATGTTGCATGCGTAAGCATTTAATGTTTTATGTTTTTTTTAGATCTTGTTTTCGTGAAAACTGTACGGATTAAATGCATACAATACATTTTAGTTTGGATTTTTATTGATAGCATCTATGAAAATTGGTTCACAAACTTACTTTTCCTTGAAATACAGAGCAAAGCACTTATTTCAGGGATAGAGCATCATTGTATAAGATATTTAAATTTGAAATTGATTTAAATTTTATTTGTATATCAAACCAAGCTTTCTTCCACGTATAAATATACGATACGACGAGATTGTCAAATATGTTTACCAACAAAGAAGTTTCTCTTTATTTAAAATTTCGTCCAAATAAATAAAAAAGGGACAGATAGATACTTTCACATGTATAACGGCCGTTTTCAATATTCTATCTATCCCGTATTTTGACAATTAATGTCATACAAATCTATCCATTTGCACTTACTTTGATTTCAATATTCTACTGACAGATGGCCTTAGCTATCAGCTTTCTCTATCTATCACCGAGAGGACGGATATGGTACTAGAGATAGCACGCCCATACAAATCCTTCTTACTTGCGTTTCAATAAAAATTTTATGTCAAATTTGACAGGCATCCTTATCTCTGATAATCTCAATCGTTTATCTGTCAATGTAGGTCAGTAAAATCAAAGACAGATTTTTATTTGCGTACAAATAGATATAAGTAACGTACATTTAACGAAATTAAATAAATATTTTGTATAAAATATGGAATGTTTTAGTGACGACAGTGATAATGAATTATTACAAATGATATTATTTGATTCGGATGAAGAAAGTGACAACGATAGAAGTATTGTACGAGTCAAAACATATAAAATACGAGTAAATTATATGATTATAGTAAACAATTAAAGAAGTGTATTTTGTGTTTTTTTTATTATTTTTTAATTGATTTTTAAAACGGATATAATTAAATATTTTTTAAACTATTTAAAATAAAAAACCAAAACATATATAAGCGTAACATTATTTGATTCCATGCGCAAAACGAAACGTATTATGAGGTTTGGATAGGCGAGAGGGAATATGCAAACTACAGTTGGCGAAAAGAAGATAGGACATATTTTAAATATTGAAATGCAAGTTATGGATATATTGTTTTTGACAGATAACGTCAGATAGCAATCTATCAATAATCTTTGGTACATTATTGAAAACCGCCGTAAGTGGGGTTAATAATATTATAATTTAAAATAGATCTCAAATTCACAGATAGCAAAATATATACTGGCATATGCGCGGCTCAGTGAGTCAGAATCGGAGATAGTGTCTCTAGAAGCTATCACATTCCAAACGGGAAATAACTTTATCTATTTTATTCCTGTATAAATAGAACATGTGTCAAGAAATTATGGTTATATCTGAACTTAATATTATGAAATTGAAGAGTTTATTTTACTTTTATTTCTTGTGGTTGATACAATAAAGTATATTTTCATTTAATTTCCAATCTTGTACTAATGGAAGCTGTTAATTAACGATGTATTTGAGTAAATTGAAAGGAGAATAATCATTAATATATTTTCCAAAATAAATTAACTTGCAATATAAAAATTTGAAACATATTCCAACGTCATTACTCAGATTAAATTCAGATTATAGTCCGAAAATATAACACTAAATTCATACAGAACATTTCATATATTGAACAATTTCGAACAATTCAACGTCTCCGTTCAATTCACAATGATCCCGACGTAATGTATCAAACTGACGAGTCAAAGGGGATTGAAAAATAAAATTGGCACTATCTCAATTTTCCGCTTCAATAAATGCAGTTTGGAACACTTGTGTACCGCGAGTACACAGCTTAGCTTTGTTCGCGGAACTTAGAAAGAAGCGCCGATTGCACACGGCGATTTGTTCGAGTTTCAATTGCTCTTATAGTTTAATGATCTTTCTTAAAAACAAGTGACTAACTATGTTCAAAATAATGGAATTAAAAGTGACGATACAAAATATTGCAATTTTACAAAAACCTTAACCAGTAAATAAATTTTACGTCATTTTATTTTACGCTAGAGTTTCTATATCTAGTTCATATTACCCTTTTTATTTTTGTTGACTGGTAAGAGTATTCTAAAAAAAGTTTGAACGTAGAAAAAAGAATAGATCCATTACGTTCGATTTTCAAAACTTTCATTGCGAAATAATTTTCTCTAAAATGGCTTCTGTTTTCTCTGCTTCAATTAAAAATACTCGATGAAAGAAATCTCAAAATAAATACAATAAAAATACAATACATAAAATGGTCTCGAAGCCATATCACTGCAACTGCATGAGCACTTAGTAAGTTTATTTTCTTTTCTAAAAGGCAGTTTTCATTCGGCCGGTACGATCCAATCCATGGAGATAAAATGATAACGAGTGTTTGTCTCTCCTCTCTTCCGTTCCAATCATAGACTACGACTAAAGCAAATTTTTACTATTTTAAATGGCCTTTTGTTCGTATCATTGCCTCGTTGTCTAAAGCATATTTAATCTGTAAACCGAAGTGCTTTTGAAAAAAGCGTAATTTTTTTTAAATAATATCCTGAAAGTGAATATCGAGTATTTCATTTTAGGCCACTTTTATCTAATGTAAAACTGTAAATTTAATTTAAATATGATTACTGCCATATAGTTTTTCTACAATCAAATATCACCATATTAACTGATCTGTCAAAGGGAGTTTAAAAACGTAATAGAACTAGTTCATTATTATAATGTATAAAGATATCAAATGGTACAACTAATTAAGTTCATTCCAGTTTACGTGTGGAATTTTCCGGGCACATTACGAAGGGTAACACGGAAGAGGCGGGGTAGCGGTCCGAGTCATTACATTACGCTGCATTCGTTAATCTTTGCTTCCAGATTTACCATTTAATATTACTAATCTGCTAACATTATTATTAAAGTAGTTGATCAGTATAATGTATATACTTATCAAATGGTACAACTAATTAAGTTGATTCCAGTATACGTGTGGAATTTCCCGGGCAAATTAAGAAAGGCTACACGGAAAAGGCGGGGTAGCGGTCCGAGTCATTACGCTGCATTCGTTAATCTTTGCTTCCAGATTTACCATTTAATATAACTAATCTGCTAACATTATTATTAAAATAGTTGATCACTATAATGTATGCAGATATCAAATGGTACAACTAATTAACTTCATTCCAGTATACGTGTGGAATTTCCAGGGCATATTACGAAGGGTAACACGGAAGAGGTGGGGTAGCGGTCCGGGTCATTACGCTGCATTCGTGAAGTTTTGCCTTCATATTTTATATTTGGTTACTTGTGGAAGAATTCGGCATCACCTACTACTGCTGTTTATAAAAAAAAGAAGTTTCGAACTGAAGCTGAGCTGTCTATGTTTATGTCTATAATGAATTCTCATATGCCCTCGTGAACAAAGTGACTTTGCTTTAACAGACACTAAGTAAGTGACAGTGGACACTATCTTAGGATAAGTTATTTAGAAATTTAGCTTGGAAAAAATTACTTATTAGTCTTGTAGAATAGATTATTATTAGTTTCAGATACTCGTTTAGATTTAGGACCTTAATTAAAAAAATATACGCCAATATTTCCATTCTGACAATAATTGATTCAATAAAAAACATGACGTTATAGTATTGAAAGAAATTTCATAAGAAACATTCAAAAATATTATTTATGTATGACAGCGCTCTCTTTAATATATTTTAGAAAAAAATAATAACTAACAAAGGACTTAAGAATATTTTAAAATATTTCTGTTATCATAAATTGCGTAACATAATCAAAAGAATACGATCAAAGGTCCTAGTTCATTTTAATACACTTCACTTTAATACTTGTAGGAAAATATACTGAAGGAATATTCTATCAAAGGGTGACCGAAAAGTCGCGTTATATTAATCCAAAGGTAAATGACACGGCACTGTCATATATAAGTGACAGTGAGACAGACAGACCCACTCTCTCCACCCGAGTGCTTTTACTTTCCAATTTTCTGAATTATACATTATTTTTTCGTTTGCGTTAAAGATACTTTCGTAAGTAATTTGAAGAAATGTTTTATTTTTGTCATAATTTTATCTTTCCCTGGTGAATTACATAAAGTAGAATCTTCAGACTAAAAAGTAGAAAATAACTTTTATTTTATTTTTGGTGTTATCAATACAAAGTCGGTGCAATATCTTGTTAAATTTAGTGTGAGGACGTCGGTTCTATTTTATGACAAAAAGTTATTATTTTAAAATACGAAGTTACAACTAACACAAATTGATATTGAATATTCTATTATTTCTAGTTTAGTAGTTGTAGCTTAAATTCACCAGGAAAGATAAAATTATGACAAAAATTATACAAGTATCGCAACATTAAAATTCTTTCTTCCTGATTTTTAGATGAACAGTAGGCTATCAGTAGAATTTTAAGAGTTTTTCTCACATCAGTAAAATCTCTTGGGCATTAAAAATTGTACAAGCATATTTTTGATTATTCTATCACTGAACAATTCTATCTTTCATCCTTCCTTGCCAACTACCAATATTCCGCGCAATAGTGTCGTTCAAAAGAAACAAACGTTTACAATTAAAAAATTGCCCAGTCATTGGTTCCGGAACAAATGAATACGCAATAACCGAAACAGCAATCGGCTCGATGTTTACGTTCCAACAATGGAATGTTCCAAAAACTTTTAATTGTGATCAAACAACCATTTCATCACAATCGTGCTTGAAGGGTGCAGACATTTACATTTTTCACTTACACACCGTTTGCTTCGTTTGTGTAATCGTGTATATTACGTACGGTATATGTTCTTAGAGATTATGCTTTATGAGTTTAAGGGGGGGGTTAGTCAGAAAATTATATACGTTTCCTTCTTACATAATGCATAGTTATATTCTGAAAAAAAATATCTGTAATTCGTTGAGTGTTTTTTTGATCTTTGTGATTTTTTTTCTATGCAGTGAAGTGAATATTATCGAGTATCTGTATTTTAATGACACAGTTATATTATGTTGCAGAAGTACATATATTTTTTTTTCTGAATTTGATGCATACACCTCCCATACGAAACGTTACTGTTTTTCTGACTAGTAGGCCCTTAAGATGTCCTAAGTAGCCATCAAAACAATGTGTCATTTTATCGTCGGTAAATTTAACATGAGTAAATTATTGTAATCATCGTTATAGAAATCTAAATAAATAACCAGTGTAATCTGCGATTTATAACCAAACATAAAACTTTTATTAATAAGCGAACCAACATAAAACTTTAACAACACCGCATGGCTTTCCAATAACTAATATAAAATTCTCTTTAAAAGTGGAAAACGCTTTTCCTCAAAGCTTCTAAAGCACAGAACATCAAGCTAGTACTTAATTTGTACAAGTTTATGAACCATTTTCTCGACTTGATGATCATAGTTTGAGAGTTCTGAAAGAAGATATTAATATAATTCGTCTTTATAGGTTAATAAAAGTATAATGAACGTTTTTATGGTGTGTCCGGCTCGTCATTTCGGAACTTCGGTATTATCAATTTGAGAACTTTTATTCCGTTTTCTATATATTATTAGCACTTAACGTTGGAAGTGTCTTACCGATATAAAACTTTTAAAATATAGAGCGTCACGGTTTTCCTGCTGGGGGGTGGTAATTATACCGGCGCGAGCTTGGCCCAATGCAATGCTTGGATCCCACTCTTTCATTGCTGAAGAGATTATGCTGGAGAATTTCCTCTGTCGCCTCATACGACGCGACAGGTTGGAAATGGGGCGGTGACACGTTTCCAATCAAATAAATTAGCTACGTAGAAATTATTCATAATGCTTCATATTGGTATTATTCCATTTATATTAATAAGTGGTGAGAGGTTATTGAAAACATTTATAAATTTAAATATAATAATTTAAACTAGAGTAATTATATCTTGAAATCCAAATTGATCTGACATGAATAATATGTTTGTTTATTATTACCATTGTCCACCCGACAAACAAGTCGTTTAACTTCAATTACATATTTTCTCGAACTGCAGTTTGCTCTTGCACAAACATTTAGCTACAACATTTCTTACAATACATTTCACAGAAATAGGAGAAAATACAGAAATCTCTTAATTTCATCTGGACAATAAAATGCACGCACCCTAATAAGTATTCTGTACGAGAAGGGGGCCCATATTAAAGCGAAAATCTGCTAAGAGGACTTTCACTTCGAATTTATACGAATTATATTTTATAGAATTAAATGTATGCTCAGAAGTACCCAATTTTCTGGTTATGCTTTTGTAGCAAGAAAGAAACTAGAGACGTATATTGTTAAAAGAAAAAATAAATTTATTTATAAGTTAAGTTTTCGTTGTTATAATTGACATTCTATAATAATGTTATATAGCTATCGAATGGTGAAAGAATTATTAAAATTGGTACAGTAGTGTTTGAGCCTATTGATCACAAACATACTAAAAAAGTTTTCTTCTTAATAATATTAGTGTAGATTAATAAAAAAAAAATATGCAAAGGAAAGTTAAATATCATTATATGTTAATTTTTAGAGTTAAAAAGCTGGTTACTCACGGGAGCGTAAGTGAAATTGCAAGTGCGGTTATTAAAATTAATTCCTTTAAAATAAGCAAACTTTAACACTTTACTGTTATTGAATGTTACGGTAGATTGTAGATGAGCTAACGATAACTCGCATTTAAAATGGATGGTTCGAAAGGGTAACGAACGTGAAATATATTCTTCAACGAGTAATTAAATTCTGTCGTTTAAGGGTAGTTTGAGATTAATATAAGTAGCGTTTTAATTGACACTTTGACAGACAACTGTTCCGTGAACTCCTAGCCCTGCGTTTTACGATGCGTTGAATAATTCATTCTAAAGAGGGTGACTGAGCAAATTTTACGAAATTCCTAAGCTACAAGAGAAATAAAACTCCTTTGTTTTAAACAGATCCCCTTTAATTTCAGTTGCGATAAAACGGAACGATATGCTTTATTGAAATAATAAATCTGACATTATTACGGCAGGTTTTCTTTGTGAGTAAAACGGTATGGATTTGATTCAATTGTGTTTGTTACGATTTGCTTCATTAACATTTCATTTTACCTCGGTTTTGTGAATACTTTTACCGTTTTATTTTATCTTGCTCATTGTAGAATGTTATAAAAATGATGAAGGCAGGTGAATGTAGTTTAAATTAATAAAACATATTTTAAATCTATAGAGGAATTTTATTATTGTTTTTCTTAGTTTTATTTACATTAAACTACCCGCTACTCGTGGCTTCGCTTGCGAGAAATTCAAAATCTATTTCGTAAATGAAGCGTGATTGATACACAAAAATTTTTTTCATTATCTTAGCCCCATAGTTATTTCATAACTGTAATTATTAACTAAACACTAATATTCATAAAACGTATCATAAAACATTAAGCATAGTTGAAATACGCCATACTCCAAAATGATCAAATTTGTACGTGTCTCAAAGACAAGATTCTACACCCAACTTCGCAAAATGGCAGTCTCGGACATTAGACCCCAGATGTTGACTAACAAAAGGGACAAAGGACTACAGCCTGAAGGTGTTTGAAGTTTCACTGCACTCACTTTTAATAAGAGCGGAACCCTCCGTTAATATAGAGTGTACCCTAGGGACCTTTGGGTAGAATTTTAGAAGGGGAACCCTAATTTTGTAGCCGCGCTTTTCGTAACTGTGATTCTTCATTCGTGATTTCCTACCATGATTAAATTCCTGTAGAGCGTATTAATTTACTTTGACATTTAATATACTATATCCAGTTTTAATCAAAGTTTAGAGAAAAATATATTTTTGGTTCTGGATTTTATCCGACTTATCTCTCTGTTGAGGTTAAGGTCACTTGACAAATTTATATTTCCGTAATGAACAGAATTTAAAAGGGAGTTTCTAGTGTTATTTTTATTTTAGACTTTTGAGAGCAATATTAAATATATGAGATATCATTGCATAACTCATAATACTTCTAACTTGGTATAATAAACATGATTAGTTCATAACGAGTACTGCTGAAGAAATAACAAGGCAATTAGCTAAATTAGCACCTTATACGCTCAGCGACGACCTTCCTTTTTCTTACTTAATATAAAATTTAATTAAAAACAAAATCGCGTTACATATCCTTTCTACATATTCAAACAATGATCTTTGAACACGTTTGCGTTTTTAAAAATGAAAAGAAAAAGTTGGAACAAAGTATACTTGCACGCAAAAACTTTTTGTAGTCCTTTTTGTCTGCGGCTATTTTCCGCTTATTAAAACACATATCTACGCAATTCTCTTCACTGGCCTTTATACAAACATTTGTGTAGTTGCGACAGATAAATAGAAAAAAAGAAAAAATACTAAGAAAGAAATATAAAGCCCGACATCTGAAGGTTGAATTCGTCCAAATATTCCTTCATTTCAAAGCGTCTTTCCTGTCGCTGTATCATTGAAAACTTTATTTTACTTTTTCATTGCGATCGAAACGCCTTCAATTTCAAGTTTTAATGAGTAAATAACGAGGACTGCGATTCGTAAGAAATTGCTCTTTTATATATTATTTTGTGATTTGAATTTTCTTTAATGTAGACGCGAGGCGTTGGAGTTATTTTTATATTTCAGCAATGGGAAAGTAATAACTTTGATGTTTATAATTGGTAAATTTCACGACGACAAGTTATAATTTGTCAGGAATAATATGTTCTCAAGAATTGTTCTCATATTCTTTATAAGGGTTCAGCAACATAAGGCAAAATATTAATACCTTCAATAAGAGATGTAAAAACGGTAGTATTTATACAAAAATACAACAGTTCTTTTCAAATAAAGGCTATATTGGTTTTCAATCTGGTGAGTATTAATGCTTCGAAAACACAATAGTGTTTATTTAGACTTCTACTATGTCTATAGTCGATGAAACCATAAGATTAACGGACAGACTTAACTTGCTTGGTCTTACCTCAGACTAATATTTTAAATCCCATATCCAGTCTAAAGCTGGTGTAGCAGCTGAAAAGCTTGGTAAAATGGCTAAGGTCAGCCAATACACTATTGCTGTCATCTTTGGGCCAGCCCTCCGCAGTACTAATTGGCTGCTTTGGATTCCATTGACAAACGAGCACAAGGTCTTTTTGCCGATGATGCGCTTGTCATCCAGATATCGTCCAGGCTCCAAAGTTTACGCGCCTGTCAATTTTATAAAATGTATTTTGGAGAATGTGCCACCACTTCGCCTTTTTCATCGGTCGTCCCGACGTCGGGCGGGTGGAGACCTGGGCTTATGACAAGGATAGAGATAGAGATAGGCGCCATCATATGCCACTTTATCGCATTAACGTGACATAGGTTAAGATTTTATGGAAGAAGTTACCTCTCTCCCCATAGTTGGTAGGGGAATATATAGGGGAGTATCCCCATAGTTGGTATGGGTATTTTCCCATGTATTGCCTCCAGGAAAATTTTTCACCATGATTTTTTTATTATTCCTCCCCTAAACCCCTTCCTCCTTCCTAAAAGCTAGCAATGTACATGCAAAACTTGTTGTGAGTGTTCATGGATGCATTATATCAAGTGAAGCACACACTCTATTGCCTGCTATGTCATAAAAAATATTGCATCTAATATAAGTATGTATTACAATATAGTTTAAAGCTAATAATATTATTTCATGAAACAATCCGAGTATACCACAATACGAACCATATGATTTATGTCATTCACGTTGTAAGCCAAATCTTTGATTCACGATGGAAGTTTTTAAGCCAGAATTCGAAGCAGAAAATGGAGCACATATGGAAAAGAGACTAAAACACGAATGGCAAACCGGACAAGTTTATTAGCGGAAGAATCGGATTTGAAATACTAACGTTTCAAAAGACCTAGAAATGACATTCATACAAATTTTATGCTTTAATAATTTTAATTTTGTATTGTTTTAAATGTGTTTTTTGTGTTCACTATTGTAATATTCCTGTCTCTATATTCTGTATTGGCATTATTATAATGTTTACCTCTATATCCTATTAATATATCCACATACAATTCATTGATGTCACTAGATTTATCTAATTCAATAATATAAATGTGAAAATATTTGTCCGCCTGTCTGTTACATTTTCTAATACATTGAACACATTTAAAGGACGGAATATATGAAAAAGACAAAGCCTGCTCTTTGAGAAAAAATAGAAAGGGATTAATGTAAAAAATTGGTATTTAATCTTAAATATAGAAAAACTTGTGTTCAATCCAAACATAAAATAAAACGTTAGAATCAACAAGATAACGAAATCTCCGTACCCAATTTAAAATAATGTACCCATATTTGTATTTTTTATTATGTAACAGTAGGTAAGCGGAGCATGCGGTTCCCCTAATGTTAAGTGACTGACCGCAGCTCATGAACATCTACAACATTAAAGTAATTTCACCAGTGTGAGCTTGGCCCAAACGTCCAATGCTCGGCTCCTAATCTTCGTATATTTGTAGATTATATCCGACTAATTCGTTCCCAATTTCCTCTTTAAAGTCGGTCTGAACATAAAAAACCAAAGCAATTTAAGCTGTATAAAGCACCAATAGAATTTATTACGGTTAGCTGTCCACGCGTTGTAAAAGTCTTGTAATTCCGAAGTTCGGAGTCATCGATCAGCATGAGGGATGAGGGTTTTTGGACGAAATACGAAATAGTCTGTTTACGGCGACCTTTAAACTTTAAACGAATAATTGTTGGAGCTATTAGATACATTTAATGAAACACGTTGTTGGTTGTATCTTTAAACTGCATTTTAAAACACAAGACATTAATAGATATAATATATGTTATCTTATATTCTATTCTATCTTATAATATATATTTTCTAAAGATGTCATTGAAATAGTAGCATTTGTTTTGGATTTCGTAAGATTGTGTAGCTTTGTTTAAGACAAAAATGAAAGTTTTTAACTCAAAGTTTATACAGAGATTTTGAAAGAAAGGTTTGTTTGCTATAGAGACACAAAGCAGTCTTTTAGACAATAAGTAAAGTAACATCTAATTATCTTTATGATTTAAGAATCCTGACAAGAGATCCATCCATTAAAACGTATATGTTGACCTGTGTTATTAATATACTACTCATACCTAAAACGAATATAAAAATTCTAAAACACGGTCCTTTTATCTTCTCATTTCTTGTATATTTTAAATTACTTACGTAATTATATACCACAAAGGGCGCATACTCTGAACCTATTATAATAACATAGAAACCAGCTTTCGCAAGATAATCTTTTGCATACATTCTGCATCGAACATATTCTAATAGCCCGCTATTTTATAAATCCTCTAAAGAAATCGAATTACCAATCAATTAGAATACTTGTTCCAAGATCTTTTTTAGTTAATTGGCCAATTAGACTTACCACTAGAGAGTCGTATAACAATTATCCAAATGAAACGCCAATCAAGCTAAAGATGGCTGGTAATTGCCCTGAGGTCTGGTTTGCATGACAAACGAGTCAGCCTTATTAATTAGTTGTACACGTCTTACTTGTAACCCCCTGCATACATTATGTCATTTGCATAAGCGACTTTAGGCGATTAATATAAGTATTATTTATATTAATGGGTTAATATAACTTATTGATTAGCAGTTCATGTCTTACTTGTATCATAGCATATATAATGCCATTTGCATAAACGACTTTAGGTGATTATGAGTGACTTCAATTATTTCGATTTAAGTATTATTTATACAAATGGGTGATATAACTCATTGATTAGCTGTACACGTACTGCTACACGTATCTACTATACTACTTGTATCGTAGCATATATAATGCTATTTGCATAAGCGACTTTCTGCGGTTATGAGTGACTTCAATTATTTAGGTTTAAGCATTATTTATACAAATGTGCGATATAACGTATTGATTAGTTGTTGTCAGTTGTTCTCTTACTTGTATCATAGCATATATAATGCCATTTGCATAAGCCACTTTAGGCGATTATAAGTCAAAGACAAAAGTCAGTTAATTACCTCTACAATAGCACGGATAATAAGAAACATACATTCAGTTTCTGTACTTGTATTTTTACAATAAATGGGTGAATAATACTTATTAAATAGTTTAACACGTCTTACTTCTACGCCTATTTGCATAAGCGACTATAAGAGACTTCCACTCCCAGAGTATTAATATTATTATTTTTTATATTAGTGGGTTAATATAGCTTAATAATCATTAGCTGCCGTACACGTCTGACTGTTATCCCATACATACATTATGTCATTTGCATAAGCGACTCTAGGCGATTATGAGATACATTAGAGTTATATACGAATATTTTGTGTATTAATAGTTTAATATATCATAATAATTAGCAGCCTTACACGTCTTACTTGTATCCTCCTGCATACATTATGTGATTTGCATAAATTTATTACGCGTTAATACAATATAAGTCCACTTATTTTTATAGCAATAAAATTGATAACAAGGTCGAAATCAGGTCATTATTATATTTTTATTTGTTCAGAAATGTCTAAATATGAATTACCATGAAAAGTGCTTCCAATAAACGCTTCAAAAGCCTTTTATTTACTCGTATTCAAATATTGACAAATATTTACTCTTTATAAACAGGTTTTTGTATTGGACAAAACAACACTAAACACTATAAAAATAACACTAGCTGATAACTTAATCTAAGAATTCCTACATAACTTCATTACTGAAATAAATATGTATGTCTAGTAACGACTATACAAGATAAAATCAGGCCCATCTTATCGACCAATTACAATAAACGATAATAATTAAACTTCGCATACTTTAAAAGAAACAGTATACAAATGAGTAAACCAGTACGCTATATCCATATTATCTTATTCAATATATTTATTTAAAGAAACTAGCCTGACCGGGAAATTCCTCAACAGATTGGTAAAATTTCTATAAAAATTCATACGCGCGCAAATAAACAGACAAACAGACAAGAATTCGAAAAACTGTTGTAATTTTAAGTATCCCCATACGATTTTATTCATATATCGTCTATGTATTGGCTTTCGATCCTTTTTAGCTTTATTATATGTATAGGCTAAATTTAATAATAGGACTACATTTTTACAGAGATACTTCCATTGAGAATAAGACTAATAAAATAATATGACCTCTACATTCTTTTCTTAGAATAAAAACAATATTAACTACTATATCTTTCAAACCTACCTCAGGAGGCACTACGTATCAGGGCTCAGAGACAAAATGACCCTTGACCGATTTCGGCCACGGTGGCCAATCTCAACAGAGACTAGCCAGTTGCGCAGGAGATATTATAGTATACAAGTGTACGTGCAAACACAGGTGCACTTTCTGTTCCTTTGCTCTCATAACCCGGTGGGACGGCAGACCGATACGACCGGAGAGAGATCAGGCGCAGGACCGACGGCTTTACGTACTCTCCGAGGCACGAGGTTACTCCAGCACCACCAACATCTAGACTCAGGGCTGTTACTGATATTTCTTTGTCAGAAAATCCCAATAAAATATGAAAACTTTAATATTCACTACTTAACCACTAAACTAACATTACGGTACATGTATAACATATTCGAACTTACCTCAGAAGGCACTACGTATCATGTTCAGGGCCCAGAGGCAGACGTAATGTTATTACTACTCTCCATAATCCAAAGCCTAGCTTTCTAGCTGCCATATTAAATTCTAAATGCTATTTCATACATCCCTATTATAGATGAACATTCTAGAAGAAAACCTTAATATTCACTACTTAACCACTAACATAACATTCCGATACATGTATATCATTTTCGAACTCACCTCAGAAGGCACTACGTATCATGTTCAGGGCCCAGAGGCAGACGTAACGTTATTACTACTCTCCATAATCCAAAGCCTAGCTTTCTAGCTGCCATATTAAAGTCTAAATGCTATTTCATACATCCCTATTATAGATGAACATTCTAGAAGAAAGCCTTAATATTCACTACTTAACCACTAACATAACATTCCCGTACATGTATAACATTTTCGAAGTTACCTCAGAAGGCACTACGTATCATGTTCAGGGCCCAGAGGCAGACGTAACGTTATTACTGCTCTCAATAACCCGATGGCTCTCTGAAGCCTAGCTTTGTAGCTGCCATATTAAAGTCTAGATGCTGTCTAGACTAGAATTCGAAGCGAACGAAGATTTCCTTATAATTCACATTCCTCCTAGCGGATCCTTTAAGACGCTTATTTGATGTCAGCGCGAAGAATATGATTTGATTTGACGTTTCAATGGAAATTTTAAAAGAGGTGTTTTTCGAATAACCGTTTTCCATACACAGCGCTCACGAGTATCTGCTTTCATTGAAGTTTTACATTTTTTAAAGTTCAGCAATAGCTGAAAACTTTTGAATGTGATGAAACCAGACAAAAACTTGGGAACGACCAGAAATAAATAAATAAATAAATCATTTATTTGCCAGAACTCGAGTTTACATGGTGTTCAGTAAAATAGTTACATTGTCCTTCATATTCAGTCTATCATATTCTACCTATGCAGGTGTACAAAATGAAAAAAAAATTAAATTCTAAGTACATTTATGAGGACAATTATAATTTTTAGCCTAATCCAGGATATTTTAGCGTTAATCGATCCAAATAAATGTTTTAAAACCCATTGTACTATAAGACAATGTAAACACTACGCTACGTCTATGCCTGTACATATTTGCTCGTTAACATATTCAAATTCTAGAAGAACATTTAACTAGCTTGAAATGCTTGCTATCCGTTAATCGCTCAAAGAAATTATTTTCATATTGTCGGACCTAAAAAGCGTAGGTTCGTACGAAGAATATTTTATGCGGTAATAATAAAGCTTCATTGGAATATCAATTGAGAATTGATAGCCATTCACCAATTGTTCGCCAAATGGCAAAAATGATTCATACATATTTCATACGGAATGTTGCGATGTGTGTGAAAATTCAATTTTATTGCATAACTTCTTGTTGTTCGATACTTTAGTCGTTGAAACGTTTCGGAATAAAATAACGCATTATCTATGTATATAAAACTCAAATGTGACTGATTGATTGAGTGAGTGACTGACTGACTGACTAACTGACATAGTGATTTATTAATGCATGTCTTAAACAGCTGGAAGGATCGGATTGAAATTTGACATGCAGGTAGATGTTATGACGTAGGCATCCGCTAAGAAAGAATTTGGATTAAATCCCGCAGGAACGGTGAAAAAAGATATACGCATAAACACAGCGGAAACCGCGGGGCAAAGCTGGTCTTGTATAAATAATAAACATTTAAAACGTTTTCCTCGTTTTCCGATGTCGCTCAATCGTTTTCTGTTGCTCTAAATGGTACTTAACAAAATTCGTTAAAAATATATGTTTTTGTATCTCAAAATTTCACGTAACTGGATTGCGAAAATATTTTATTGAAGATACTTTTTATAATTTTAGGCAAGGTGAAATTAAATTCAATACAGACGGCTGCATAATAGGTATAATGTGAATTTACCAATGTATAAAGGTAAAGAAAGGTGAAGATAAAAACCAAGAAGACTTTTAGAAGTTAAAGTAACACACGTTTGTAGCGAAAATTTACATAGAAAGGCATATAGTGACATATATCATCAATCTTCTTTTTAGAAAACCAAACTATTACACTTCCTCTTAGGAACTACTAGCTGAGATCCGTAGTTTCACCGGTGCGGTTTTTCAGGTTTCAAAGAATCTCTGTAGAAAATGTAATCTCAATCAGTCCAGTACTTTCCGAGCCTATTCAATACAAACAAACAAATAAATCTTTCCTCTTTATAAAATAAGTATAGACTACCAAACATTTACACACATACAATCGATATATGTGTTATAGCACATAGACTAGACTTATTCTAGCATCACAAACATTTCCATGAAAACTGATTCCCATTCCCTAACGAGGCTAAATTATTGTAAGATTTCCCAAATCGTTTATCATCAGCCATTGTATTTACTCTGGATATAAACGGGACCGGATTGAAATTGGCCTATTGTTGTTAGATCGATCAAAGCCCGTTTGCTAACAAAAGGATAGCGCGTAACTCAGTCGAAGGCCATTTCACTACCTTAACGAGCGCGATGATAACAATGGTAGAACCGGTATCACATTAAGAAAGTAGACTTGTATATCATTAACATTTATTCGCATCATCTGGAACGGAATCTTATTTTATTACTTAAATTTGAAAACGTATAAATAAATTATAAAGAATACAGTGAGAGAGGGAGTCCAGGTTTGGGCCAAGCTCGCACCGGCGTAATTACCCCCGGCAGAAGTGGACCGGCGTGGCGCAGTATTGCACTGTGTTCCGTATGGCGAAGGGATGCTCGGATTCCTGTATTCCCATCCTATTCCTCTCCCAACTGTTCTAGTCCTCTCCCAGCTTCCTATTATTATAATTCTCTTCTGATCCCCTCCTTTTCCGGCTTTATGGGCTGCGCTCAGTCACTTAACATCAGGTGAACCGCATGCTCCGCTTGCCTGTTGTTATGTAAAAAAATACAGGTTTACAATTCCAAAATGAACATTGTCTATTTTAAAAGAATTTACACTAAAAGCGTGTGCTGTTCAGGCGCGTTCAGTATGAAGTCTTTCATATGAAAGACTACATAAGACATATAAAATCGACCCGCGCCCATTCTCTGTGTGAATCATCAGAGCGCCTAATTCAACTACCAATTAATATAATATCAAAACAATATTGCGCGTATACATGATATGTATATTCTTCATACCAAAATAACAAAGTTTTATTATTATTTTCCATATCTATGCAACATATAATTAAATGATATGTTTTCATACTCTCCGAAGCTCCTTCCATCTCCTTATAATACATTTCGCATTGCAAGATTGAAATAGGGCAAAATACGCGTGCCTTGGATACTCATATTACCGATATTATTATCTCTGAAAGGATGTTAGTTTATCCATTCGAACATTTCCTATTTATATCTTTGCATAATATAAATACCACAACGTGTATCCTGTTTCATATTAATGTCATAAATTTGAAATTTTGTATGCATATTTGGTACTCTATAAAGCATAAACGGGTGAAGGAATTGGCATGAAATTTAGCCTAAATGAAGTTCATAATCTGGAAATGCTAGTCTTACTATAGTTATATCGAACCGTGAAAGTAAAATTCATTTAAACGAATTTCTAATATGTATTCATTACACTCTTCTTCTCTAATTGGCTATAATAAAATAGATATGTGAACATTCTTATGTTTTTGTACCTGAAAATTTAAATTATTATTTACTGGTGCGAGAATTTACATGCAAATGGATAAGCTTGCCAACTCCTGTATTGGAATAGCTTTTGAATTTTTATTACTTTTCGATTTTATCTTACTCCCGAAAATGATTTATTGCAGGGAGCGGTTATGGATTAATATTTATACTCTCTTAGAGTATATCGTCATGTATCTATCCTTTTATCGCAAAAATAACATTACTATTAAGTAAAATAGAGTACAATTGACTGACCGAAGCTAGGTCTCAGAGTCGAGGTGGCCCGGCGTGTGTATGTTTGTATTTAAGTATGAAAAAGTTGTCGGACGATGTCTGGAGTCAAGTTTATACAATCTTAATCAAATTTCGTAATTGATACGAAAATAAACGCATAAGAAACATCTCACACAAAAAAAATAAACGGTGACTCAAATTTTTCCTATATCATACTCGTATTCACTTATCTTGAAATATAAAAATCTAATTAATTTGAAAACTACGATTTACATTTTTATCACTCTTTATAAGGTATTTTACTTTTTAGTTTCGTTTATATCAAGCTGTTTACTAATATTATTAGTAGAGATATATTTAGTACGTAAGATATTGCTGAACCGACGTGCGTCGTGACGCGTTATAATGGGGAAATTATTCAATTAACTGCTTTAATTGTTTGGGAAATACCCACAGAGGTGTAGTTTAATGAACTTTTGGAAAGTGAATTCTCCTGTTTGTAGTTGAAATGTAAAAAAAATCCTGTCTCCCTGCTTGAAATATGTAAGTGACTTGACAATATAGTTATAATTATTCTTTAAGACAAGAGGGTGTTTTAGCTCAGTTTTTTCACTTTCAATTCGAACAATACAAACATCTCGAGTCAAAAAGAAGAGAAAATATATATATATATGTATATACATGGTGTCCCTGTATATACATGGTGTCCCAAAATTCAACGATAATACAGCACCAGGTGGTGGGCCTACTCATAACTACTTGAGGAAAAATAAAATAAAAATTCAATCTAACTTATTTTTTAAATTATAAAAAAAATTGATTTGCTTCAAAAAATTTCACCTACGATAAGTCTATATTTCAAGTGTCTATTGACTGTATCTTATACGTCTATTTCCATGTGCTAAATTAATTACAATATAGATTTCAAAATTGAATTACAAGCTAACGTTCTGTGTGTCACAAGCCGTAAAATTAAATGAACAAATTATTAAACAAATCGCTCGTTACCTTGATCATCATTAATTACGTGTTCCAAAAATAATATTTAATCAAAAAACTTTATTTTTGCCGTTAAATACTTCATTTGATTTTTTGTTTTGTTTTCCTGAATGGTAATATTATAAAATCAAATCCCAAAATCAAGTACCATGATTAATATCTGAAAAATCATCTTCAGTGCATTATACAGTACTGCTTCTTCTAATATAGCTTATAGCCTCTCTGAATACAAAATTTTATTAAAATTCTGTCAATATTTGCAGCGTGATTAGCACAGAAATATCCAAACATCAAAACTATCACGTTTATAATCGAAGAAGGGTATACTTCTGTAATTTCAATGTGATACAAAAACAAGATTTATTTGAATTTAACTCCTTACATTTTAATCACAGCGACTAAATTAAAACGAGATTAAAACAATAACTCAGGACAATGTGCAAGCGCAAGACCGTTCCGTCGAGTCCCATCACAATCATTAAGATCCTGAAATGCTCTTCATTTATATAACAAACTGATATTATTAGTGAGGACAATAAGAACGTCCTGCGAATAATCGAATCCTTTGTTGTGTAATGGCTTGATTCAGTGCAAGTTGAAGGTAATTAAGGGCGCTTTTCATTGGCTATGCACGGACCTGACAGAACCGACAGCTAAAGCATCTTAAGGTTCCTTTATAGACGTTGATACTAAATTAATATTGTAAGTAATTAAACGCTATTCTCTCGACCTGGACCTGAGAGTGCCGATAGTTAAGGTTCATATCTGCCACAAACTATTTTAATAACAAATGATTAGCGCGGACAATAAGAAGGTCCTGCGAAAAATTGAATCCTTTGTTGTGTTATGGCTTGGTTCAGTGTATGTTGAATATAATTAAGGGCGCTTTTCAGTCGCTATGCACGGACCTGAAAGAGCCGACAACGGAGGCATCTTAAGAGTAATTGTAGATTCCTTTATAGACATTGATCTTTATAAGAAACCACAGGTAAGCTTCTTAAGTTCTATTTCATGTTTAATTATGAGCGAGATCAAACTAATAATTAAAGCAAGACAAGACAGAGCCAAGGCATCCTAAGGTATATGCTAAATTCACTTGGGAAAGACTTCAAATCTGTTAAGTATCGAATTACTTTGAATTTGATAGATGCGAACAGAGAGGCGAAAATCAAGTCCCTACATTTCAGTTAAATTCAGTGGAATTTGTAGGTAATTAAGGATGCTTTTCTCTCGTTGTGCACGGACCTGACAGTGCAGACAGTTAAGGCATTTTGTAGACATTGATATTTGTAAGGTATTGAATCTGCTTTAAGTCTAGGAGGGTGTATCAAGAACCAAGCTTTATGGTAACAGCAGTGAACGTAGACAATATAATACAAACGGATACAAAGTTCCGTTGCAGAAATTAGTATCGTACTTAAGTACGAGAACAACAGTAACCCTTCCCGATTCCGGAATTAAACTTTTTTCGCTTTTTTTGAAAGATTTTAAAAGATCCAACGATAAAAAGGTATTCTTGTGAGTCTAAATTATTAAAACATGAATGTTGAGGGGTTGAATATAAGCGGAGTTATATAACATTAAAAATGGTAATCTTATATTAAAGCAAAACACATTTTAAAGTTTAAAAGCTTAAGTTCGAGGATTCAATAAGAAAAGCGATACATAACCAAGTTTCTTTACTCAAATTATTACATTTCATTAAGTCGTCGAACAAAAATTGTTGCATGTTATAAGGATAACTTTAACTTGTTTTGGGGCTATTAACGTCACATTTTCAATATCCACTTACATCACCAATTTGACGCAAACTGCTAAATCATTTACAAAAAGCAACTACGGAACCTTCAAGTAATAAAACTTTAATCGGATCATTATTATGCAAATAGCCGGTGTTAGTCGGAATTCAATTTCACAAAATTATAATTCATATCGTAATCCAGGTAGTTGATCGTTATTGTGCGATAATTATATAGTGAGGGTAGTTCAGATAAGGCTATTACTTGTAATACGTGGTTATATTTATGGGATACCTGTTTGGGCTTATAAAGTAATTGAGTTTTTTGTGACGAGACACTTTAAACTACGCCGAAGCTTAAAGTGTTTAAATAATTAGACCCTATATTCTATTATGGTAATATTGATATGCTTATCATCTTTTAATAATATGTTACTTTTATCATGTAATCTCTTAAGAAGGTTTATGGCAGTGTTTTTAGCCTTTTTCAATCCGACGACCTCAAATACCAAGCATAATTTCAAATTTTATAAAAAACACACTATTATTTTTTTAGTACTATATAACATAAAATTTATGTAAAAATATGTGTAACATAAAATTTTTGTAAAAATTATAATCATTTTTATAAATATGATGGCGGCTTCCTAAGGCATATACGCGTTCTCCGAGAGTTTAAGAAATCACAGGTTAAGAAATACTGTGTTATAGGAGCAAAAAGTAATTTTAATACTAGAAATAAACGAAATCAAGTCGTAATAAAGTTTTTAAATAATGAAACAATGAATGCCAACAAAAAAACTTTCAAATTACTCTTGAAAGCCATAAGCCATTTTTATTAGGAAATATTTTGAGTCGCATCGCTTTACATAAAATAGTGCTCTAGACGAATTTATCTGTGAAGATAAAAAATACAAGGGACATTTAGGAAATTATTTTTACGAAGCCAAAACTCGCGCCAGCTAGAGTAGCCAAAATGCAAATATTGCTTTTCTCTGCAATAGAGACGTTTATAAAGAATACGCATTCACTTAAATGTTCTCAACGTATTAGATTTTAAAAAACTTAAATTAAACTTAAATTTTAAACTAATTTGCAAAATAATTGTAAGTACATCTCTCTATTAATATGTGTAATTATGTAAACAAACAATACATCCGAGAAAGCAAATTATTTGAAAATAATCACTCTTGTATAAGTAATCCACTTCCAGAAAATAAAACATTAATTTATTAAATAGCACCTAGATATCGATAGTGCCATCCACGATGACGTGTCCATAAATTTTTTTATTTTACTACGATCATAATACTTTGTCCTGATTAGTCTATTTATTTAAGTGTGCGTGTGCACACATAGGTAATGAGTGTAGCTACTTACAAAACTGCACACACTCGGAAGCTTCGATACATTTTATTATACTGTCAACGATTGAGAAAAATAGTGGGGTGTGTCTTCGTGGATAACTTTGTCTATATTTGATTTAAAAAAGCTGGACATCTTTTGAAATAAACTTCTTTCCTTTTATCTTATAAGGAAATCTTTATACAACATTGGATACGTCAATACTTGTGTTATTTATGTCATTAGATTTTTTATCATACCATACTATTTTTTGCAGTAAAAAGCTGCTATTTCATATCAGCTAACACGACACAAAGGTTTTACTGGTGCATTCAAACATTCATATTGCAAATTCCAGCAAACTAATAAAAGCTTGATATTTATAAAAGCAAAAAAACTGTGTCATGTTATAAAAAAGTTAATATTAAAATCCGTAGACTTATAGCAGAATGTGTTTTAAACATGTAACAGTATTATAAAATGTCTGTGCCACAAACGTGAACAGTTATTATATCACATATTTGAATACATGACAGGCGCCGGGGTAAAAAGTATTTCAAACGGGCTACCACATGTCAAAGGTTATACTATTAAATGTATGTACATATCATGTTCCACAATTTCTACAGGTAATAACAGATAGAAACTTACGAACGCAATAAACTGTATCATGTAATCGAATTAAACGAACTGTGTAAAATATTGGCTATAAACGAATAAATCAGTAATCACGTGACATAAAATCCTTTTTACAATTCTATAACAATAAATAACCTGAATGAATTTCTTATTCTTATTCCAGGTAAAGAAAACATTCATCAAAGTTTATGAATAATCAGAGTTTCATAAAAGTAAGTACTTAAATCATAGAAGAGTCTTAATCTCACATAAAAAGTTTATTTTCCATAATATAAGCTAAAGGTAATAAAGGTAATAATATAAGGTGATAAAGACTATACTATTATAAGCATTCCTCATTCCTCATACATTGTACAAAATCCTCGTAAAGCGAACCCCTTTGATAAATCTATAAAATCTATGTATGCATATCACAACATTAAGTAAGTACTCATTCATACTGCAAAAATTAAACATAAAACTAATAACAGACAGGAAATTAACAAAGCCATAAATTCGTGTCATTTGATAAAACGCCACCTACAAACCCGCAAAGTGTGCATAACATGAAATCTCAAAAGCCTTACATATCACAAAGTTAAATGCGTTCATATCGCGAACTCCAGGTACAAACTAATAACAGGCAAAAATTTACCATCACAAAAAACTGTGTCATATAAAAAGCTACTATTAAAATCCGAGGCTCACGATCCCGGCGTCACATGTCGCGGACGGATTTTTTCAGTTATTGTAGTATACCATGTTTCACGGACGTAAAAACAATTTTTCACGAAAACCATTAGCACGTCCCGCTCTCGTGTGGGATGGCCGTACAAATGTTTTCTTACTGTATAAAAATATCAACTTAACGTTCAAGGATGCTTGGGTTTGTAATGTGCGAAGTTTTGTATATTGCATGTGTAAAAATACTAAAAATGTACTCCTATATCTTTCAAAACAAAGCCTGTAATAAAAATATACAAATATTACTAGCTGAGCTCTGTGGTTTCACCCACGTATATCTCCCGTTCCATAGTATTTTCGGGTTAAAAACTATCCTATGTCCATCCTCGGATTTCAAAGAATCTCTGTACAAAATTTCATCCAAATCAGTCCAGTAATTTCGGAGCCTATTTGATACAAACCAACACAAATATTTCCTCTTTAAAATATTATATTTTATAAATTCTTTGGTGATTAAAACCCTCAATTTATTTGATGAAAGCTATGTAGCTGCACCACTAAATTGCAACAACAGGATACATTTGTATTTTCACTTAAAAGCAGGGCTTTTACAGTCGCGAGTAAAATGGGACAAGTAAAAATTTACAACCGACGAAACAAAGCATTGTAAATCTACAAAGAGCGATGGCAAAGAGCAACTTGAGCCCAACTCAAATTGTTTGAGTACATTGTCATTCGGTGCGTACATTTAGTTTTTTTGTCAAATATCAAACATACCTTACCAAAATATGGTTGTGACTTTAGTCTAAGAAAAGATTACATCAGTTACTCGAGTATGATACTCAAAGGAAGATGCAAATTCTGTAAGAAGCAAGTCTAAATGCTTCTTACAGAATTTGCATGTGTTGGCTAATTCCATATTTCTACGTCTATAATACATAATCTCCTTATATATAAAAATGAAGTTCAAGCATGGTTTTTACGGCGAGAAAAATTCGAATTGCCGGTTCCACGCGAGCCGCGGGCGGAAAGCTACTAATTTATATATATATTTTATACATATATATGTCATAACATTAATTGTATCAACATTTGTTTTATCTTATCCAAGCTATATCAGCGCTCGACTAATCTACTAGGGTAGCATAATTAAGCTGAAGTAGGTCCAATTTTCTGCTAATATTCATTTTTATAGTGCTTGATACATAAAAAAATACATAAAATATTTTGTTTATTGACTCAATTAAGTCATATGATATTTGTTTCTTTCAGTTGTATACATAATATGTATTCTCACCCTTGTATTATCTGCTTTATTCTAATCCTCTCATTTGAACTACGATTCAACAGTAAATGAACCCCCAAAAGGCTAATTGAAGCAATGTTTTGCGTCATTAAGCGCCGCTGACGTCATGTTATACAGACCAACGAATGTCAACACAGCGATTCCAATCACTCCGCTATTTTTATGTAGCGTTGCTCTCGACAAAATGCATTTAATCTGTAGTGCACTCCGCTCAATTGCTAAGCCTTATCGGAGCTTCCACATATTCATCAACGCTTTTTGTGAAAGTGTACGTAATTTACGGAACCGGTGTGTTGATTGATTTGTCTCGTAATTGTTGATCTTTTATGCAAATTGATGAGGCCCTTGCGTTTATCGTTTACACGGAAATCGATTCTATTCCTACCATCATACATTTTGTTTTTATGGAATTACCAAGAAGCGACTTGATATAAAATTATCTTCGCTTGATTAAACATTAATGATATAATTAATGTTGAAAGTAAATTGTACATAATATAAACCCACGTGTAATTTACTTCACATAATTAAGGTTCGAAATAATATTAACACTCAATACTCAATAATTTTCAGTTCATTCAATGAAAAGTCAAAATCAATTAAATTAATATGTTCGAAGTATGAATAAGGTATTAATTAATTAATGTTGCTTTTCTCTTTTGTATGATTAAAACAAAACTTACCCACGTATTGTAACCTACATGTAAATGTAAATTGAATACAGTAAAGAATTAATAATTTAATGAAATGATCATTAAAAAGGTTTTTGCATGAGTCGTCATAGATTAATGTTATGAGCTTCATTGGAAAATTAAGATTTAAAGTTAATTTGTAAAACTTTTTTTAAGACAAATACTTCAAAATACACTAACTCCATAGTTCCTATCTTTTCATATATTATCGAGCACATACCAGTCCCTTAACAAACTTGAGTTTATAAATCACTTCGAACCTTTTATATTAAAACCGTGCTTTAGTTTATTGAAAATTCTTAGGATTTTAGTGGATTATAAATTAATATAAGTGGTATGTGTGATAATTTAATATAATAGTTTTAAGAAGTAATTTTAGGCTCGCGTAGATTTTTATGTGCTGCAAAGAATAGGAAAACAACGCAATACTTTTTTTAATATTAGTAATGGAGCGAAATTGACCGGTATTGTTATAATGACTTTTGTAATTTCGATTCCCATACATTTATGTAATTGTTCTATTCTACAATAAAATAAGTTTTAAATGATTGAGTCGGTCACCTTCTCTTAGATACTAATTGATGGCTCTCGTCATCATGACGAGATAATCCTTAATCTTGTTCCGATAGAATCTCGCTCTCTTTTATTGTTTGATAAAATATTTGAACATTAAATTTGGATTATTAATTATCACGTCATTGTTAATAATAATTTAGTGTTTATTTCTGTAGCAGGGTTATCATTGTGATGTTAATATGGGTAGTCAATAAATATTAGAATTAACTTATCAGTCGGTAAAAATAAAGTATTAAAAAATTTGTATTTTTTATGAAAATATTCAAAATATATTTCCATGATTCCCATGTCTTTGCATAATATAAGTACATTCGAATCTCTACAAAAAACTACAATTCATAAATCACTTCAAACTATTTCTACAAAAACCTAAACAATGGTCGGTATTAACGATGGAATCTTCGTAGATTATCTATAATATATGCGTAATTATTAAATATTTTTTTTAAATTAAACCAATCTTAATCTTAATCGTCTCTTAATCGTCGAAATTCATGCATTTATGAACTTTTCTATTCTATTACAACAAAGTAGTTTGTAAATGATCTGGCCGGTCAGCTTTCCTTAGTTAGATCCTGATTAATGACCAACATGACGAGACAATCCTTAAGCTTGCTACGATAGAATTACCCTCGCTTTTATTGTCTGTTTAATATTTGAACATAAAAATTTGATTATGATCGCATAAGTTAAAAACAGCATAATGTTTAGAGCAGTCGCATTTAAGGCTCTTAAAACCTAGCTTCTGCTTGAGGCTTCGCTCGCGTTAAATTCGGTTAAAAATATAAATTTAGTCAGATATTACATTCTATTCAAAAATTTAAAAAGGAAGTTAGGTGGTGTTCATGAATTTTATTAAATGTTTACAAAGACGAACCCGTGAAATTCAGTTAACCTAATGCAGCCAATAGCCTATTTGTGTACGAAATTTCATCAAAATCCGTCCATTGATTGGTACACAAGCATCCAAACATCTAAATTTATAATATTTGTAGGATTTTTAGGAGGTAGAATAGGATAGTAGGATAAATAGTACTTGTGTGCATCCCTCTCCATCAAAACTGTTCTCCTAATCATAAGTAGTTTTTTTTTGTCCGTCCCCCTCAATGCATTCATAAAGGCCTTGTTACATATAAAAGTAGTTTAATAGTTTAGGAAGAACTCTACTATCATGATTTTCACGTTTCCAAAAACAACAATTTAGTCGGAATAGGGTGAGGATGTTTCGTTCTAACAAACACTATATTTTATTGTGTAAATTTGATTACTCACGCGAACGTAGGGTGCAGTCTGCAAGAAAATTTAACGAAATATTATTTCTTTCAAGCACATTTTGTGAAATAGTTTCATGTTCATGAGCTTTATAAATTAAAGTCTTTTTCCTTAGCTCAATAAAACCCTGTCACGTAATTCAACTAATAACCTACCTTTATAGTTTCATTAACAACCGGTCAGTAGTTGCGGCGCGGCGTGATTAATAGACAAACATCCAAACTTTCACGTATTTTATTCAAGCCGGCAAGGCATCTGCGACACTATGCTGTTGTAGATTTTCATGGGCTGCCGCCAGTCACTTAACATGAAGTGAATGCTTTGTAGGGCTGCATTACTGCGTAGCGCGTTCAAACAAGCAAAAAACATTCCCGCTATACAATATTATAGTTTATATTTGAAAAACATCTCAAATTTTATTTAATTCATTACAGAGTTTGTCTAATTAAGATTAGAACTAAAGCAATATTCTTATAGCAATTTAATTAAAATCGAATTCAAAAGTTACAAAACACAAAACAAACTAATCCTCTTAGATGAAGTTGTTTATTAAAATCAATATTCAATCAAGCAATGGATCTCTTTGTATTGCGAAATCCTTGAGTGGAACTTTAAGACTTTAAACTGAATTCACTGGATAAAAGATTAAGAAACGCTCTTTACAATTTGTCTTGTAACTGTTTTTATATTTAGGTGTCCATTGAAATCATAATGTTTTTGAAAGATAGTGCTTTAACTTTTTTTATGTTACAGCAGGCAAGCGGAGCATGCGGTACACCTATTTATAAGTGACTGACCACAGCCCATGGACATCTACAACATCAAAGTGTCGCAGATGCTTTGCCGCCCTCAAGGAAGGTAAGGAGAGAATTAATAATGGGAAGTTGGGAAGGAAGTAAAACAGGTTTGGGAATATAGGCATCCGGGACTCTACTCAGCGTACGTAACGCCAAAGTTCTGCTGGGGGGTGGTAATTTTGATGGTTCGGCATGGCCCAATCGCGCAACGCTCAGCTCTCATTCTTTTATTGCTAAAGAAATTATGCAGCTGAATAACCATCTGTCGCCTCTTACGACGGGTAGAAATGGACAAACGTTCTAACCTGTCACCACACGGGTAAACTTTTTGAAGTCACATAAAACCGAAGACAGAATTTCACTAGTAGATTTTATATGTACTATAAACCAAACGTATTAGGTTAAAAGCTATCATTTAAAAGATAAATTGGTTTTCGACCCAACATATTTCTCTCACATAAAATTCGATACAATTTTAGTTGTGTTGTTTAAAAGTATACTGTTCCTAGTATTAAAATTACTAATTCTAACCTAGTCGAACACATTCCACGAATGAAATAATATATTTTTAATTAAACGACTCAAAAATATAAACCACTTTATCAGACAACACTAATAGTCTGGACTACCGTTATTTAAAACAGTCGATATTTTTCAGGCAGGTAACTTAATCCTCATAAATATTTATAATGTTTTCAAATGTACTATTCAGCAACAATGAAACACGAGTGCATAATATCCGGTCTAGCGGTAATGAAAACGTTTCAAAAGCAAAGCTCAGACCATTGTATATTTGAATCGTATGAGCCAACGGAATTAAATCACGAGAGCCAAGCAAAATTGGATTAAGCACCCCATTGTTGCAAAACGATAAATTTTCTATTCTGGCCGAATAAGCCCTAGTATCACAGCATTACGATATGCCCAGGCACTCTCGTGTTAACTGGTGCCCTCGTATTGTTCTCTATTCCTTTTTTCCTACACTCGCTAGAAAGGCTCTTCGCTCGCAATTTAATACTGTTAAGTCTGTATTACCGTTTGAATCGCAAAGGCATTATGTGCGGACGCGATAAAGTGAAAAAGATTTAATTTAACACTTAAGTGCCATGAATTATAAAGCGTTTGCTCTCGAATCAACGGCTCTGAACAGAAATGCACGGAGTGTACTGTTTTAATGAAAATATATAAGAGTTAAATGATCCCAATGAAATAGTGGCAATTTTATCTTGACCCGTTGGGAATCCGGGGCGTTATTCAATGGCGCGTATGTGACATATTGGTATAGATATCTGATGGTTCCTTTTAGATTGGCCATGATATGTGCGTGTTCTGAATAAACCATGAGTTGTTTTCAATTTAGCGTAAAAGCATTCTGTCGCAAAATCTGGACCGCTCATAATTAACGATGAAATGTATGGCAAGGAGATATAGTGTAGGTAAGTTTTTATCCTTAATACATTGACATTGCTGTATTTTGGGAGATTTAAGGAACGTTTCTTTCATGGTACCCTACTGACGGCTAGGCGGAACTTTACACGTTTGTTTTCTTTTGTTCTTTAAAAGTAAAATGAAGGATAGGCTTTTAAAAAGTAGTAAATATTTATAAACAATTCCGACTTATATGTACACCAACTACAACTATTGTTTAACATTTTGAAAATTCTTTATAATATAATAGCAAATAATTAATGTTTGGATGGTCGTTTTAAAACGTTTTAAAACAATATGTATCTGGAATTATAATTACCTAGAGATATTTTAAATACAAAAATACTTCGAAAGAAATCCCTGTATATTTATCTAATTTTATTTTTTTATCGCCAAGCAGGCAAACGAGCGGATGGGTCACCTGATGGAAAGTGATCACCGCCGCCCACAGTTGCTCGCGATGTTAAAGGCATCACGTTTATAGGATCTCTTCTTTCAGATCCCAATGTCGTTACTATTAGGATTACAACGTTATTTTTTTCATTTCACATGACATGAGTATTTCATTAAAAGTAAACTATTGTATTATACAATAAAAATTAATAACATATCTTAGTAACAATAATGAGAAAATATTCAATAAATCGGTAGATTTTCATCGGTTAATATTACGAAACTACACAACTGTGATCCTGAACCAGCTCAAACAACAGCACGAAGTTTCCACCGCAGCTAATCAGCAAATCTAGGTTTGCAAGCGTGTTCAGTGTTAGCTAGATATCGTTTAACAACTAGGTGCAACTTATGCAGTATATAAATCGAATTATAATTAAGCTAAGGTGTTGAAATAATGAATATGGTATAATATTAAATATTCAATGTAGAAACATGAAAATATTCATATTTAGCGCGACTTATCACTTGAATTTATTAGAGTCTCGTGATATTTCCTACGGAAATGTTAGAAAATTTTTGTTTGAGAATTCCATTCATTCTATCCATTTTTTCGATGAATATCTGCAAAAAGATTAAAATACTTATACGCTGTATTTAAGGTTGTATTTTATTATTTTAAGGTTGGTGAAAAAGTTAAATTCACAGCATATTATAAAATTTATTTTTTTTTGTATGTAAAATACAAAAATTGAAATGTACAAATATCCACGCTATATTTTCCAGGAAATAATATAAGTTTACATGATAGCATAAACTCAGTATAAAATCTATTCGTCTAGAACAGGGCAGGTGAACCTTTATGCATATACGTGAATTTTCTTAGAAACATCTTTATTGTGTTCATAGACATGCTAGCAATTAATTTTGACTTTGTGATTATTGGGAAAATAATACCCAAAGACTAGCAAAGAACTTAAAGATATAGTAGAATCATTCGTGTTCGCTTTTCATAAAATATCTAGTTTAACGTTGTTCTTAATACATTATGACAATTCCACCATGATTCCACCTTGGTTATTTGAGTTTAAATATGAACAGTTTGAACTAATGCATATTTCATAGTATATTGTTGTTATCATGATTTTTAGTTCCCATGAACCCATGTAACCCCTATTCGTCTAATTAAAAAAGATCATTTTTTATTTAGTAAATGAGCCCACCAATTACCATTAAATCATATTTACTTATAATTAATAAATTACCAGTAAATCATATACTTCATAAAGTCCTAATTTATACACCAAAAAATAGAATAACGTAGCGTGCCAAAAATATAGTCGCGTGCGATAGACGTGCCACTAGTTCCCCACCCCTGGTCCATAGCAAAGACAGTTGCGGTCGTAGAAAGGATCACAAAGTTAAGACTTCCTGTTATCACAGCAAAGGGGATGCTCGCGTAGTAATGTCAACAAACTTTCAAATATTAACGTTCAACTTTGAAAATATCTGAACATTTATTGCGGCGGAGGAAGTGTGTGAATCGGTGAAATTAAGTTTCAGTTCAAGAAATTGTGTTCAAATTTTAATTCGTGTTCAGGTTTAAGGTGAATTTCTTCGTAAGAAAACTATATAAGTATTTTTAGAACTTCGTAAACTTATAAGTATTTTTAGAGGTATCTAAACAGCTTTATGGATAGATACTAAAATTATCATACTATATAATTGGGTATTATAAACTATTGTATTATATATTTGCGGAAAAAAATCATACATTCATTTTTTCATTAATTAGATTTTTATGATACCTGAGACTTTTGACAGGTTTAAGCAATATATTAACTCTTGCAATGAGAAACAAATTAGTACACTTGGAGTTTGGAAAACAACTTATAAAAAAGATATATATATAGTATACGATTTGTGGTAAGATTGAATAGGAAGTTCAAATTCAATAAAGTTATGCTTTGTGTCTAGGCGAATTACGCTTAACGTACTTCGGTGGTTCAACAAACAGACCGAGACTAAAATGGGCAAACTTGACAACTATTTCGGGCTTGCAATTATGGTTGTCTACTTTCCTTTTATGATATTTTTCTTAATTTGAATGGTATGGTAAATAAATAGTAATGATAAAGACGTTTTATTTGCACATCAAAATAATTTTGAATAGCATATCAATCTAAATTACAATGATAAATCTGAAATATTCAAGTCCATTGACTTTTAAAATAGACATTAAAATGCGCTTTTGTAAATGTAAAATAACACCTACTTAACTTTTATCAAATATAATCAGAGCAATATTGACATCAATTGTTCTAATTAAGTTTGTAGCTACGTGTTTTTTACATCCCTGGCTAGCTCGTAACCTATATGAGAGAACACACTTGTATTAATGTTTAAGGTGGTAACCCTATTCACAATGGACGAGAGTTGAAAGAGAGACCGACGACGGCCAGACAAACACAAAGTTTTCATGCATCAATTATTCCATGCTAAGTAACTTTGTATATATATTTTTTAATTCTAGAAGGTAGATAATTTTCACATAAAATGGACTTGGGAATCTTGTTGTTGTCAGCCCTATTCGCAATGAATAGGAGTCGGGACCATCTTCCGTTTGGACGGGGTTGTGGTGACGGCCCAGACAGTTTACGATCATGACGTGTGGCCACTCAATCTATAAAAGATTAGAAGTTTATTTACCGATTAGAAAAAAATTGTAATTAAATAAAGCTTACTAATAAATAGTGGAAATAGTGTAAAAAAGTATTTAATTCAATAATGCAATTATTTCATGCAATGTTATTACTATGTACATATCATTTAGGTTCTAGAACGCAGGTAATTTTCACATAAAATGGACTTGAGAAACTTGTGGTTGTCAACCCTATTCGCAATGAATAGGAGTCGGGACCATCTTCTGTTTGGACGGGGTTGTGGTGACGGCCCAGACAGTTTACGATCATGACGTGTGGCCACTCAATCTATAAAAGATTGGAAGTTTATATGCCGATTAGAACAATTTTTAAATACTTATCTATCTATATATAAAACAATGACGGGTTTGTTACAACACTTATAACTCAAGATCTGCTGGACCAATTCGGCAGAAAATCTGTAGGGAGATAGCTTATGACCAGGAGGATGACATACGACGGATTTGACACGAGAACGGGCTATATACGCGAGTGAGACTGCGGGGTATAGCTAGTTATAATTAAAATTGAAATATAAAAACCTTTTTCTTGAACTCTAATCTCGAAATTTTTTTATAGCTAGTGAATACTGTTTATTATTTATGAACGCAAGATTATGAAGATATATTTTAAATTGAATTAAATGAAAGGATTTCGTGGCAACAGAATTTCTTCATAGCGAAATATCTTCAATCTTTTAATTTAATTAACCCGGATTTGAACCACTACTATAAACCTAACCTTAGAAAACGATTCTGAAAAAGAATCTGATTTTTTTTTTATTATAAAAAATTATATTTGCTGCAAAATAATTACGAATTACTGACCGAGCGAAGTCTCGGAGTCGAGATGGCTCAACGATTATAATTAGTTTTATATAAACCGACATATTATGTCAGTATTCAAAAGCTAGCCAACAATATCTAGTGCAGGGATGGCGAACCTTTTTGCATTAACGTGCCATTTCTTGTAAATAAATGCTTCATTTGGTCACACGTGCCATAATTTTGACTCAGAGAGTCAAAATCAAGGATAGAGTATGATAGAAAGGTAGCGTAAGAAAAAAATGCCAAATAATTGTTCAGAGCATATTTAATTTTGTGGTAGGTAACGTGCCCAAAATATTGTGTTGCGTGCCATCTTTGGCACGCGTGCCATTGGTTCGCCATCCCTGATCTAGTGTAACATTAGTTCTATCATCAAGATGGAACAATCGACTTTAATGATTATACCTATGTATATATAAACAAGGGTCTTAATTAAAAAGCACACTCATATACACATTACCACGCGAGGTCTAGCTCGAAGCGAGCCATTAGTTAATACTAATACATATAGTTATTGTAACACGAAACTAATATATAAAAATAGCTAAGCTAAATGTTTTTAAACGTTTATAGCTAATGGCTGCACCATTTAACCATACAAACAGATCACTATCTGTCGGATATCCGTCCCAGTTTGAAAGAGTGTACACTGCAAGATTTATGAAGCTCCAAGCTGTGAAGTTCAATTGCTCTTACAGATAAATATTATGTGAATAGCTTCTAACCCTTTTGCGCTTAAAAATTCTAGAATATTACGTACATTCTTGAATTTTTAAGCGCGAAAGGATTAGAATATGAAGTATGATTTGACGTAAGGATGTACGTACGCACGTTTATGTTAAAACTATTTACCTGACTTACAAAAAACAATGAAGGAGGTTCTCTATTCGGGGCGTATTTTTTTTCATGTACATAACCGATTTTACATATTCTTTCTTTTTTCTATAATAAGGACGACATAGTCCGAAATATATTGGACCTCTGTAATATAGTTATTTCATAGAAAGATTACTGTCTAAAACTCTAACTAACCAAAAAAGTATTTATTTAGCAAAGTATCCTTAAAATATCAAAGTATATACGTGTGTAGATTTCCTATTTTTAGTATTGTAATATTTATGATGTGTCGTAGCTGGACATAGTAAAGACAAAATAATAAGCAATTAATCTATGCAAGTCCCTAAGCGACCCTATCGTTCCAAGAGCTTTTTACTGATAATAAAAACTGATAAACATACTATAAAAGTACCGGTTCGTCCCTAATCCATATAACCTAGAATACCTACTTAGTAAGGCTACAGAAATAAATATACTTAATAACTCTTTCATATAACTCCTACCAGCCGTGCTTTCGAAGGAACAAAACAATTTACGCTTGACGTGTATTGTATCCACTAGATCTTAAGCCTCATTTAAATATTCAACACGGCTGGTGTTTATTATTTGTACTTAAGCCTTGGATTCATTCCAAAGAAAAATTCTAGAATAAACTTGTGACTCACGTTTCTGAATATATTTGCTAAAATTCACACTAACTAATTTTCTACCATAACGCCTTTCGAGTTTTTAAAGCTATGATTTCAGTTTATGTTTGCTACGGACGCTTGAACGTAATGTTCAAAAAACGACTTTTATAAGTATGACTATATATGACTAGCTGTTCCGCGCGGATTCACTCCAGTAATTTTATGTAGCCTATGTCTCAGTGAAGATCCAGGTTTCTAATGGTAAAAAAGGCAATAGGTCTAGCAGTTTTTGTGTTTGTAATGTTTTACAAACATGTTAATATTACATTCAAAACCATTTCATGTGTATAATATTAGTATAGGTAGAACTTACTTATTCAAACAGAAACATTAACAACAGTTACGTTTGACACTTTAATAATATAAACTAGCTATGAATCGCGGTTTCAGCCCGTGTCTTTGTCATTCATTCTCAAATATTGTAACAAACCCGTCTTTGATTTAAATAGATAGATGTGTTTTGATAAAATACCATATACTGATAAGACGTTAGCTGGATTAGGTAAAGGGATACTTTTATTGATGTAGAGACCGCGAAATTAAGCGAACAAATCGGAAACCTAGTATTAAACAAACTCGATTTTACGTTACAACCAATAATAAAGAAACAAAGCAATTTCCCGGACCCAGTTTTTGAGGTCGATAACTTTAATGAAAAACAACTTATGATTGCTTCGACCGCTCGAAGTTTAAAATCAAAAATGTTTTCTGAATAAACGCCGGAGTAAGGTATTTTGTAATTGTTTGGCGTTTACCTCGTGTTTTAATTGAATGTGTTCAGTTTTAACATCGGTTACCTTTTGGTAGTTCGGTTAGTGTTTAATTTAGTTCAGCTTAGTTTGTTCCGTAACAGACGGTGGTGATTATCGTCTAGAATAGAGGTACGAAATTGTGATATTAGTTTTCGGGTATGCTATAAATCTACTTTGAATCTAGTAAACCAATAACATTTCAGGAGCAATGCCAGATTTAATAAGGGTGTCAAAACACGGAGTCTGAGAGTGAGAGACTTCACAAATAAATTTTAAACCATGCCTCATATAAATATTGAAGTAATATAGCAGATATATCTAATAACTTACCAAAACAATTGCACAAATGGACAATAAAAGCTAAACCAATATACGTATCAGGAGCCCTGCCAGATTCAATAAACGTGTCAAAGCAAGGAGCAGGTGAATACGGGTTCCACCCTAAAGGACCGCACCGACAACTTCGCAACCAGCATAATGGACATAGACCGCATATTACGAACCGCTACATGACTTATATTGAGCACAGTACTATAGAATATACCTGTAAACGGTATAGTACGGGAACTATTGGAACAAATGTAAATGATGATTTTGAAGTGTTTGTTTAAAGTACAAACGTTTCGAAGAAATAAATTTGAATATCAATACAAAATATTATGATCGATTCTAAGATAAATCGTGTTCGATTATATAAGAACGAAAATTCAAAGTAATTACTTCACCGGGTTAATACATTTTAAAATTTCCATTGTAATAAATACGTCTAGAATACAAGTAAGCCTAATTGTTGCCACCAAAACTATAAAATTGTACAAACATAAATTAAATCCATTTCAAATCACAAAATCATTACATAAAACTCCCCACAACACTGATGAAATTCAACCGCACTTCTAAAAATATCGCAACAAAATGTACATTATAATAGCGCTCGGGTAAAATGGCGGAATCGTACCATCCATCATGGGCCCTTGGATATTTATTATTTACCCATTGACCAACTACTCGTCATACCCTCCGGTTTATATTTGAAAAGGTTTTGTATTTGCTAGACGCAATTCTCCGCTGCCAATATGAAGATTGAAGGCGGTTTCGCAGATGAAGATTTTTCTGCACTTGAGAACGATATTTCTATGGAAGGATGTATGCTTCGTCGAACCCTTTTAGTTATATGGGACGTTTGATGTAGAATATAATGTAGAGTTGTGAGAACGCAAGGAGATGCAAGTATTACGTTGTAAATTGTTATATCGAAGTATGTCGTTTAGAATAAGCGAATCACATCTTTGTGATTTTTTATGTTAAAGCAGGCAAGCGGAGTATACGGGTTATCTGGTGAAGTGACTGACCGCAGCCCATGAACATCTAAAACATTAAAGTGTCGCAGATGCCTTGCCAGCTTGAAGGAAAGGTATAATATGGAGAGGATTAATGATAGAAAATTAGGAGAGAAGTAGAAAACGATAGGAAAGGAATGAGACGGTAAAACAGGCCTCCGCACACCGTATGAAACACCTTACAATACTGTTTCACGCCGATCTTCTGCTGAGGGGTAATTTCACCAGTTCGAGCTTGAAATAAACGTGAAATGCTCGGCTCTCTCTTTAAAAAAAATAGTTTAATAAGATTTATCTAAAGGACTTAATTCATAAAAGTCGCAATATCTTGCCTTTTCTAATTAATTCAATGGTGCATGTAACAGGATGTAGTTGATATAGGTTAGCAAGTTGTGATCCATGTTTAGTGCGAAATGCTAAACGATTATCGTTTGTACTACGGTCTATTTACTCGTTCGATACCGCGCAATCCGCAACTTTAATTATTGGTCTTGTTTTGAAACGGCACAATTTCACGATTTGAATACTCAAATGTATACCGTTTTAATGGAATCTGTGTCGGAAAATAAATTGGAATGGTTGAAGTGATGTTTTATATGGTAAGTTGTTAAAAGTTCGTTTTTACTCACGACTCTGACATCATTTTAATTGCATTCGGAATTAAAGGTGTGTCATTCCCTTCGTATTCTCGTCAAATTCGGACAATGTAACTGGACATAAAGGTATAAGGTATATTTAATCTCATAGAATGATTTTTTCTATATTTTTTTACGATATGAGAATCGTGTACATTATGTACAAAATCAGTGATTCATAATGAGCATATTATCGTATTTCCCTCTCAGAAAATTTCGAAAGTAAGGGAATAAAAGTGGCTAGTCTCGGTTAACATTGGTCGTTAACGGAAGTTTGATTGGGAAAACATTAATCTATAATCAAATATATTCCTCATGGTCCCTTAACTCATTATGTTCCTAATAATTTCATAAAACGTTGCGACGTTAAACAATTTACCTAGAAATTTACCAAGTATTCCATAAACTTCCTCCTAGGTGTTATGCATCACACAAAAGATCTCAGCACTTCCCTTAATAGCAACCACAGTTATAAATTTCTACCACTAAAAGGCTGTCACGGCAGACAAGGATAACGAAATTTTTCATTCAAGATTCAATTTGGTGTCAATGAACACCAGAGTTGCGGGCTGAAATTTGAAAATGTTGCAAAATTTTATGGAGCGATGCGGTTAAAATATTTATAAAATGGGATACTCATAAGAATCCGTACTTACTTACATAATATTTCTGTAATATGGAAACCTCATTTGTTGACGTAAAATCAATTATATTCGAAATTTTAAAGGAAAATTTGGTAGATAATAAGGATATCCTATTTCGCTTTAATTAGCAAAAAAGCTAGCGATGCATTAATAATTTCTTTCAGAGAATCATAGGAGCAATGAACTTAATTTTCGAATTCCTCTTCTTAAGGTAAGGATAAACTTGTATAATAATAAAAATAAAAGGAAGTTCTAATGTTTTTCAAAATAACTATATACATAGTAGACGGGCAAAAACCTCTCACTTATGAAAGGTCCTTCCTTAAATGAAACCCGACATAAAAATATTTTACTCAAAAGTAATTTTAAAAATCTTGACAATCTCAATCAGATTGTAGAAGTTTCAACAGAGGGGAACCAGACTGCTGTCCGTAGATGATGATTGAGTCTTTAAGAGCTAACTTTTCGCATCAAAACTTTAAACGCTATCAGGAGAAAAATAAAATGGCATCTTCAAACTGAAGTGCATACTTAATGATAAGAAGAACTTTAATACAAACAGTATTAAAGTTTCTAGAATAATTTCTGATCTAAATTATATAAATCTATTGTTATGCCTATTATATCTTGCAAGCGTATTTTAAATACTCTAGTGTCTTGTAGTAACAATTCGTATAAACTAATTTTAATCGTTGTAAAACAAGACGAAAACAATCAACTAACATTAATATTACTTTTGGTATTCCCTAAACAAAAGCTAAATAAGTAATAAATTATGTAATGAAATATTACAACCAAGAAATATGAATTAATATCTGATCTGATCTTTTATCTCTAAAAGAAATATCATTCTTCAATTCAGTTAATACTAGCCCCACAGATCACTCAAAAGTCTACAACAAATCCTGTGGGGCTACAACAATCAAAAGTCTAGAACATTCGCAATAGACAGCCCTACTTTCAACGATTGTTTTAAAAACAATTCCTTAACTACCGAGGAATGGAAAGGTCTGTTAAGAAAGGGTCGGTTGAATGGACGAGTTATTAAAATCTTGATTACGGTTATCTTCATTATTCCTTCGCTGCGTCCGTATAAAACTTATTTCGTACACAAGAATGTTTTGGAGAATGCCTGCGAAAGCTGCTGGGAATTATAATAGCCTGATTAGTAAAGATCACGTACGTGTTATCGTATATGTTTTAAGTACAGGGTTAAAATCTAAAAGGATGCTGAACGTACAAAGTGATCGGTATTTGCTTTTTACCGTTTGAATTTTTAGCTATGATTAGCTAACAGTGAAAATGCGTACTATATTTGGGAAAGCGATGATTTTATATAGAGACATTAACAGCATGTCAACAACATTAACATATGGACATTAAAATATTTAAACAAATATAAAAGTAATGTATGTACATAGAATTTACGAAAATCTCATTAACAGATTTCTTACTTAAACATATTAAATATTTTGCAGAAGAATAAACTAATTTGTTTTGTAAATACTAAAACTAACTATATTACAAATATTAGAACAAACAAAAGTAATCAGATTACTTGGATCATAAAATTAATTAATTAATTTATGAAAATCTTTTAGCCACAATACGAAAAGGCACGCCTTAGTTTTTGCTACAGTTGGAATAATTACAGCGAGGTGAAACGTGTACGATACGATATTTTTATTTTTAGTTCAAAATTTGTCAGATAAGAAACGTTTATTTTAAACATTTGATTTAAAAGGGACTTGACATTGGCAGAATTCATCTTTGGTGGGAGGCCATTAACAAATAGAAGAAAAAGTTGATTCTGAACATCTCGAATCGATCTTTATTTTATTTATATATTTAGTACAATGAATGAAACGGTTACAAATCACTTATATTATTCATACAAAAAATTATTTAGATATCATAATCATACATTCATCTTGTAGAGGTTCAAGCATTACGGCAAAAAAATTCACATGCACTAACAAATATGTTACAGTGGATTTGATTCCAGGAATCTGTTTAATAGCTGGAGGGTAGGCGGCAGTGGGGACTTGCTCCTAGCGACTGTTCTACATGGCGGTAATGCAAAACAATTGACGCTTTGGACTACGGCAGTATTTACCGGGTGTATATTTACGGGTACGAGTACTATTTATGTACTTACTTATAATTGTCGATACGATGTAAACAATCACTGAATCAAATAAATTAAGCGTAACAATAATTGTAGTTACACAACAATTTTGGAATTCCACGTATATTTTACAGCTTTTGGACACGAGGAATTCAAAACCTAAAAGTTAAATTTAATATATTTACAAACCTAAACGTTTATATATGCTTAATTTATCTAATAATATAGTGATCAAAAGAAGTTTATTACGTCTTTGTCTCGTATAAATAAATAAATAAATATTAGTCTCAAACTTAGCAAAGCTTGTACTATGGAAGCTGAATAACTGAAAGACATACTTTTTTTGTAAATACATACATAAATTAACACCCAAACAGTGGAAAATTACCATGTTCATCACATCATAATTTTCTACTTGTGGGGATCGAACCCATACCCAGCGCAATAGACCAATGCACCTGTATCCACTGCGGCAATCGGGTCGAAATTTACCCTGTCCTAACGTTTATCTTCTAAACATAAAAGACAACGAACGTGTCTAGAAATTGTATCGGATCTTGCTATGTAAATCTCCTATAATTACGTGTAGTCGTGCATCGCCACGTCATACTGCTTTCATTAGTCGAGCAAACAATTTTAATCGTCTGTAGGCACACTCTGAACGCCCGAAATTGCTTTTTACTCGTAATATGCATCATAAATTCTAAGCGAATAGAATAAAGTTGTTTACATAGTTTGGGTTCTTTGCGAATATTTTTTTTATGTTTAAGCAGGCAAGCGAAGTATGCGGTTCACCTGATTTTGAATAGCTGACCGCAGCCAATGAGTATCGACAATATCAAATTGCCGCAGATGCCTAGCTGGCTTGAGGGAAGGGGAGGGATAGAGAGAGCATTAATGATGGGTAGTTGGAAGAAGAGTAAAACAGGATGGGAGAGGAATGGAATTGAAGAGGGATGGGAATACAGACCTCTGGGCCCCCACCCACTGTACGAAACACAATTCTGCTTCACGCCGATCTTGCAATACTGGGCCCCGACTATTAGAATAAATAAGTATTTAATAAATTATTAAAAAGTATGTATGTAATGTATCTATAGTACCGCCCTGCGGCTACACTCGCGCCTTCATTACTTATCTGCTTTTTCAGAAAGAAATAGGCAAAGCTTCATTCATCAGATTTTTTTTTAATCATTGCAATTCCGTATTTATGCTTAAGCTTTTAATCTAAATTTTAGATTTTACATTTTTTTTGCAGGCAGTGCTTATTCTATAATTAGTTATACATTTAGTTTTAATTAATATTAATTGTTATTTGTTCTTGTTTCAATGTATTGACCTTATAAAAAATAGAAATAATGAAGGATTCTAATAGAAAAATATTTTTTAAACAGTCAATAAAATTTTCTATATTTAAAATATGGACTATGTACTAGCTATTGTTTGCGAAAACTGCGCTTAAACGTGACGTTGAAAGGGTAGGAGGTAAACTAAACACCAGAGCAAAAGGTACCCAAAACCTTCCTACCCTCCTTTACTATTTAAAGACCCCTTGTGATGGGCGTTGCTAAGCGCTGCTGATTTGCAAATATTCAACAAATTGTAGAGATAGATTTTCTTACTCAGAAAGGTGTTTCGTGTAAATTGATTTATTTTGCTGTAAAACGTTGCCCGTGAAACTTTAGAAAAGGCGTAAAAAATTGTTTCAAAGTAATAAATATTTTCCTTTTCTCACCTTTCTTGATACAACACTCGTGTATGGTATCAAATGTTTGTATTAAATTCTCCTATTTGACTCC
>LQNK01000098.1:119179-131548 GCA_001586405.1 Phoebis sennae
GATTAATTAATTCACACACTTCGACAAGGCCCAAGATTCCCTTAGGCATGGACATGAACGGAGAATGTCTTTCAAATGTTTTATCTAATCATTTGTTTTGGGCTTGAACTTAGGAATTTTATCGTTGGTACATAAATGTTACTTATTTTATATACGGCTAAAGGAATTGAATGATGTACGCAATTTATATCCTGATTTACAAAAAGAATATTTGTTCCCTGTCTATCTAAAAAAAATAGTCGATAGTATTATGATTTTCTTTTCATTAGTTTTGATTTTTGGTTTCATGTCACGGCAATTCTATGTGGGTATTCCCGTATTAGAAGCTAGAAATCATATAGGGGTTTTTAAATAAAAACATCAATAAATATAAATTATCGATTAAATTTAACACGTGATTTTAATCCTATTTAAGCATCACTTTATAATTGTTCAGATGAAAACTATAATAATGACAGAAAGTAGGGAATAATTGGGGATGTACTAGTTTGTCCTTGTTAAAACTTTTAGTTTTAATACGTAGTAGACCTTTATTAACGTATCACATGATATTTAAATAACTATATAGGAGAGCAAGTATGCTTAATTAAATTATAAACTTTAAATGAAATTATTTTGTTGTAAAAATACACATATTTATACTTTACTTTGTTTATTAAGTGACTTAAATTTGAACGAAATCATAAAATGATGCATGTATAATAGAACTCAACATTTTTTCGTTAAAATACTTATAAGAAAACCCTTCCAGTAGAACAGTTAGTTCTAAAATCTTGCATTGATGTAAATTGACTTTGATGATTTGACAACAATATGACGAACAAAACTCATAATTATTAGGCACAGAAGTACAAAATATCCTTCAATCAATACGCTGAAAAGAAAACCCTTTTAGTATAACAGTACTAGAACCTTGCATTAGTGTAAATTGACTTTCCCAACCTCATTTACAAATCCAAAGAAGCTATTAGGAACTGAATACGGATAATCTAACCTCTAATCAAGCTCGTTATATTATTTCTTTCTTAATTAACATCTGTACTTGTGTAGCGACTGTGTTCATTACGGAAAGGTTAGCTTGGTGTAAAGGATTATTACTTTGTTATTATTATAGTATAAATGTTATATACTGTGGTAATTCAATAGCCATACATATTGGAGGTCTACTTTTTGTTTAGGAGACCAATAATAATAATAGGTGCTGTACGGAAAATTAAATAACTATTGAGCACTAAATACAATACAAAATAGGAAAACTATTCTCACAAGTATATAAATAAGGAATCACTTTTTATATTTACTAATTTTAATAGATTACTAATACTAATTACTAATTACTAATTTTAAAGAATATTTCATAGATTTTATGTTAACAATTTTATAAAATGCATATTTTTGAGGGAAATACTAACTGTACATTATACTGACTCATTTTTTGTTTTTAATTAATAAATACACGATAAGTTTAAAGAAAAATATATTTCTAATTTTCTAGTATGCCTAATGTTTACATGGCATTATTTGAAACAATATGGATTAAAACGATTTATTGGCCTTTTGTGCAACCGATGCCGAAACCGCTGAATCTAATTACATAAAATTAGAATCGACAGGTTCATGTTTCCACAAGCATATATGTATAATGAGCATTGAATTTATCCTTTACGGAGAAAAAGACTTGACTAAACATGGACATAATTAAACTATTCATTCAATTGAAATGTATTTTTAATGTGGTGGGCCCGCAAGATTTATAAATTAATGAAGTCGATTTTTAAAACTAATCTTGAATTTTTTTGATTACGCGCGTAGTTCATTCAAAAAAATGGTTTTGCTTCCTTATTTATACGCCTTTATAAACTAACAAATTGATTGTTATACAAAATCGTTCGTTAAATTTAATTGCATGCATTACATAATTTTCACAACACGGCAAATTTTGCAAAAAGTAGGGTAAAAAAATATAAAAAAAAATTATTAGTAAATATTTCAAACCCCAGTTCGTAATCCTGCCTTTAATTTAAAGATCGAATGTCTGCGCCATTGAAATCTGTAAGTATACATCGTAAGGATTTGCATTGTGTTGACAAGCCCCGTTGCTAGGAAGGGTCGCTCTCCCATTATTATTTCCAATTTGCAATACGTCCTATTCTAATACGAGTCGAAACATTTTAATTTGTTTTCTTAAATCGTGACTTAGATTAAATTGTAAATGTTCATAAATAGCATTCATTTGTGTTTTTTAATAAATGAATAGTGTCAAGTTATGCATTTATTGATTCTTCGCCAAGGGTTTGATAGTTTTCCCTTCTAGAGAATTGTAGGGGTTAGTTTGCATTGAAAAATTCTAATACCTAAATACAATAACAAGTTCAAAGTAAAAAAAAGACAAGAATAAAAATTTGTTATTTTTTTAAACTTTGCTTATTAGAATTGATATCTTTAAACTTTGCTTATTACAATTGATGTCATCTTTTCTCTGTCACGTGAAAATGTACAGATAACAAAAGATATACACTCATCAGCTATTCAATCCTCCCCAAATGAACAAAATATAGAGGGGACCGCGCGCCAACAATTTTCTTTAAATAATTGTATGGCCTCGAATTTTTTTTCCATATTTGATATTTTCTATCTTCACCTATTAGAGTAGGTTTTCTATCAACAATCATTGTAAGGCCACAAAAGATACGCACTTTCATCAAGCCATCCCCAAACGAACTGAAACGAGGGGTTATGTGGGCGCATCCCATCTCAAGAGTGTCATTAGTTAATGTTGCGGGCAGTCCCGCAGACATCGGCCGAGATCAGTCGATCCCCTTTGAGATACTATCGCTGCGTCATTACCGAACTTGGGTACAACTCAATTATAGCCGGTCCATAAAATTTTTTTTAGATATGTTTCTATAGCGTGGTTAGAATTAGAGCGAGTGTGCAACATCAAAATAACATTTAGCTATTATTTTTTGACAACATAAGATGATAAGAAGTAAGTAATCTATATTTTTTATATTTTTGCCTATTATAGTCGATTTCTGTTATTACTAAGCCACAAAAGATACTAACCAATTTGTGTTTATCAAGCGATCCCCAAATAATTAAAATTAACAAAATCAAATAACCAATTATTTTGTATCTTCGCCTATTAGGCTCGATTTTCTATCAACAATCATTATAAGGCCACAAAAGATACGCACTTTCATCAAACCATCCCCAAATGAACTGAAACGAGGGGTTATGTGGGCGCATCCCATCTCAAGAGTGTCATTAGTTAATGTTGCGGGCAGTCCCGCAGACATCGGCCGAGATCAGTCGATCCCCTTTGAGATACTATCGCTGAGTCATTACCGAACTTGGGCACAACTCAATTATAGCCGGTCCATAAAAATTGCCATGGTTTCGTGTAAATTGTAAACGTGTAGAAGGCTCGAAGGCGTGTTTAGATACAATACTTAGAGTTATACACTTAAATAATATGAAACTTTAAAACGCAAAATGGTTTGTATGAAAGAAGTGTAAGTGACAGAATACACAAAATTAATATAAACAGTATGAGTAAAAAAATCATTCTAATTTAAAACAAGTCTGTACCCTTAATTATTAAATTGACAGGACTGTTCCTGTGATTTAAAAACGTTTTTAACCGCCTTCCCAAGAAACGAGGAGGCTATCAATTTAGAGCGATTTTTTTTATCCTATATACTGTACACGTTATTCATGTATCGTCTTTCGATAAAACGCAAGTACCGTTCCGATTTATCCATCATAATATATTAATTAAAAAATTGATTTATTTAAAAAAAATAATAATGAAGCAAAATTGACCTTTTTTATAACAACAAATCGTTAATCGAAATTTAATTTCAATACATCGTGTGTTAGCGCATATATAGTAAAATTCATTGTGCGGTCATTCAAAAGCGCATCAATGGCAGAGAACCGCAGAAAATTAACGAAATACCGTTCACAAATGGAAGCTATGCGACCGTTAATTCAGATGTGGACACAAATAGCTTTTACATGACCCTACAGGCTACACGTATACATTACTCTCAAAGTAAGGGCGTGCACTTGCCAATTTCATCGAAGTTACGCATTGGACAAGCGACTTTCTATAAACTGTAGGAAATTATTATCAATACGTGGCGTAATTTTTTTCAATAGTGAAATTACAGTTGATGTGCATTTAGACACAATTATTACAATCAAAATGAAAGCCTAATGGCCGGTTTTAGATTATTTTACTTCAACAGTCAATAGATGTGTATACGTTAAAGTTAAACGTTAGATAAAACTCAGACAAAATTACACAATGATGCGTTGCTCAAAAACGCAATTGTTACAGTTTTTGGACGTTTGGCGCTATCGAATAGAAAAAGCGTTAAAGTGAAACAGAATCAGAAACTGGTCATTAGACTAAATACGCAATGAGACTCTTTATTTTTAGCTTTTAATAGGTGATCGAACAGAAATAATTAAAATTAAATATCTTTAAATTATTTGCCTCCATCTATAGCAGAGAACCGCAGAAAATTAACGAATCCCGTCCACAAATGGAAGCACTGCGACCATTAACTCAGATGCGGGCAAACAGCTTTTACATACTAGCTAGGTATACAACACATTACTCTTGGAAGTTGGAGCGAGAAATCCCTCCGACCGACAGTCGACCCATTTTCAAGATCATAAAGATTTGAAAGACTTTTACAGATACCCTACTTTAGCTATTTTTAGAAAAACAAGGACAAAATTGTATTGTTCACATTATTATCTTTCGAAGTATGTGTAGCGAGCAAAACAGCTGAACAAACTCCAACATAGTTTATCACCATATTTTTTATGTAACAGCGGGCAAGTGGAGCATGCGGTTCAGCTGATGATAAGTGACTGGCCGCAGCCCGTGAACATCTACAACAGCAAAGTCGCAGATGCCTTACCGGCTTAAAGAAAGGGTAGGGGATAATACATTACATACACATCGTACATTTAAAATGAGCACATACAGAAGAAGCCATTATTAGGAAACAATTATTGAAACAAATAATATCCACATTGACAAATAAATAAAACTTATAACTAAATCTAAAATTAAATGTGCAATTAGTGCAACTTAATAAATACTAGCTGAGCTCCGCGGTATCACCCACGTATATATCCCATTCCCATAAGATTTTCCGGATAAAAGGTATCCTATGTCAATGCTGGGGTTTCAAAGAATATCTGTACAAAGTTTCATCCAAATCTGTTCTGAAGTTTCGGAGCTTATTCAATACAAACAAACAATAAAATCTTCCCTCTTCAAAATATTAGTACCTATAAATTACATTAAATGCGTGCTAAAATAAATATTATCATCCGATATCATATCAAAAACAAAATAGTTTCTCTTTATACACCATCCAAACACAAAATAATACATGTTTACAATGTTACAAAGTTTTGATTATTAGAAAATATTTGTACACATTACAAAACAAGGCAGAGGGTTCAATCCCTTCCGAATGGAAATAGTTTTCCGGCTCAGCGGGAGATCGCAGGGGTCAGGCGAAATTTTGACTTTTCTATCGACATCATCCTTATATCCATAGATCCTAAAGAAATAACACGCAATATCAAACGGATGAAAAGATTTTGGAGTTCTTGGTTTCAACATATATTCATAAAAATAGATTAAATATTTGAAAGATGTATTATAGTGGATGGTACTCTTTCAACGAACGGGATGACACATATATTATGAGGGAGAAGACGATTTTTAAAGGATAGTAAACGATTATTTCACGACTTGTTTTACATATGTTTCATACATTACTAAAAATATGTTCCTAATACTATGCCACTTATCGAAATGTGTACGGGATTAACTATGGGAATCATATATTGTGCTTATTGCACTCACAAAAAAAGAAACTCACTCGAAATTATAATAGAGAGATTAATAATTCTAAAAAAGACATCCTTTCAGCTTAGGCGACTAGGCAAATTTCTATATTAGTATTTACAATTTTTTAGTGTTAATACTTTTAATAAAATATATCATATTGCATGTTCGTGCTACCTCAATGTTTTGGTAAAAGCATCATTTTAACCGAAAATTTAAAGTAAAAACGCAAATATCATTAGCCGTGTTTGTTATGGCTCGTAAACAAGCAATGAACGTCGAAAATTCAGTAAAAGGGCAGCTCTATCGTTGACAGCATTCGCGTATATACCAACCTCGTTTATTGTTTCTATTTCATTATAAATTTTGTCTGGTTTGTACAGGACAATTTTTAATTCCAAATGACAAAAAATAATCAAAAATTTGGTACTCTATTTGAGCTAGTTTTATTCTCAAATAGATTTAATAAATTAAATAAATGATAGAACAGATGTATTTATGTATACTTACTCAACATGTTTTGCCTATAAATAAGCGTAAGTAAGTTTTAAAATTTTACAAATTTACATTAAGTTAAGATTACAGGTCGGTAATTCGATCTTTCGTAAAGGCTATAAACGAAGATTTTTAAAAGATTAGTGAAGATAAAAGTGAAAAACTAGAAATGACGACTTAAACTAGAAATATGACTATTAAACACACCAATTCCACGATGACCATTAGAGTTGAAACCGTAGATTTTCCAAGAAAAATCTCTTCACTTCTCTTTAGTGTAAACATTATCCTAGGCGATAATTTTATAGTACCAAAAATAATCACAACTCTAAATATATTCACAAAAGCATTGATATAAATTACTAAAAAAACGACACGATTACGAATACAAAAGTGTGTCAATAAGATATTCCTGTTATTAAGTTATACATACAGTAACAATATTTTGCACCTACCCGTGTATTTTATGAAAATAATTATCATTCCCAGAGCAAATATTTGTAATTCAGCGCAAGAACGATGATGAGCTTTTGTTTGCTTCGCTGTCGAAAATGCAATTTAATTTCGAATATTTGCTTACTATAAACAGGTTACTGTGGTATTATTGAGTGCAATGCACGCTAATTAAGAGGAGAAATATGAAATACAGCCATTACTAACGATCCATCTAGAATGTGATGTACTATACGGCTTCAAATACATAGCATTTTTGTTTTGGCGTACAATTTTCATATTATGATGGTTTCTTAGTAGGCATATTTCCAAATACTTAATGTCCTAGTTAAAAATACCCAGTACAATTTGTCTTAAAAAGGAAAGGCACTTCAAGCGTCCCCAATTATAACTTGTAAGAGGAATTCTTTAAAGGTGGGCGAACGTACGATTTATTGAAATACTTCTGAACGTTGATATCATTACACGTGTACCAGATTTAAAATTGATCCCATTTTAAAGATTGACTACAAAATGCAATGCAAGTAAGCGAAGTTGAAAAAAAAATACGTTAACCTAAGTATCTTGGTTTAGGTTCAGAAAACTTTGTGTTAAAATCTTATTTATACATAAGATATCTTTGGATAAACTTAAATAGCCAACATAAATATACTACGTGCTTTATGCAAATTTAAACGCACCCAAACCAAGAGAATAAGTCCTGAAAAATATGCCTATTAGATGCTGCGTAGTTTGCTTAAAAAAGTAGATAAAAATTAACAAAGCGTCAGGAATTGTAATGTTTTTTTGTACACATAGTGCGGCTATTTTTAGCATTATTAAAATTCCATTATTGATGTGCATCGTATTGAGTCGATTTATGCTAGACGTCCACACAACGGCATTGTACGCTTCAGAAGCATTGTATTTGACCGATGCGATCGTAATATTATTTGTATAAACTGTCACACAAGTGCGTCCACTGATCCGCCTCGGAACGCATTTTCTAAAAAAAAAAGAATCCGATGCGTATGACACCAAACTATGTCTTACCTAATCAAGGAGCACTACTTTACCAGCAATATATCTATGTCAGATAATAAAAAAAAAACCTACAAACATGACAATAACCCATAAAATAAATATTGTGACGCAAATTGAATTTCTTCTGCGTAGTTTACCAGGGCAGTGATGCGCCGGGAAATTCATTTCCGGTCACGTTCCGACTTTGCTCACTAACTGACTTGGAGCACTAGTATTTTCTAAGTTTTCTAGCTTTAAAGGGAAAATTGAAGGCAAATAAATGACTATAAATAGTCGATAGGCAACTTCTGTTGTGATGGGCAAATTTATATTATTTATTTTCCTCGACACAAACGAAAACGTGTCACGATTTTACACAACGTAATAAAAGAGCTGAATCTTATAATCCTATTAATATTTTAAAGGCGAAAGTTTGTGAGGATGTATGTTTGTCTAAACTTCTGAACCGAATATGAAGATACTTGGTGTACTTATAGGTAAGGGTTCAGAATATCATATAGGCTACTTTTAATCCCGGACTTGCCACTGGAACACTCAAAAGTTACGCGAGTAAAATCGCGGGGCGCGGCTAGTAAGTTATAGTAACTTATGCACTTACTACAAGATAAACAAAATAAACTATAGCATATAAAACAATCGTTCAATCTTGAACTTCACTTACATCCATTTACAGTTTTATTATTTGAAATTAACTGAATTTCGAAATTCTTTCTTAAGAGACACCGTGAAAACCAAAAATAAACCATACAACTCCACAATAAAATAAATAACAATTGCTTTGAACGATCTATTACGAATAAAATCCCGCTCCTTAAATATTTGCGTAACCCTCAACGACATTCCTATTCGATCTTGATTTTACGTCGTACGTAATAAAAATATGAGAATCTCTTGAGCGAAACTGTCTGCGGAAATATAAAAAGTTAAGGGAGGTATCTTGAGGAGTGAGTATCTTGCAGTCGTGTGCGTAGCCAGGATGTTTACTTTCCGGCGCAAGATAAATGCCGAGGTACTTTGTTGCGTTTTTATTCGCTTTCGTATATTTCAGGTGGAAGCCGTGATGTATCGAATAAGTGTGTATTGATAGTAAGGGAGCGTTAATTCTGTGAACGGGGTAAATCTACATTTCGAAATACATTACATACATTTGGTTAGGGTTTTTTTTCTTTTCGTTAACTTAATCTTGTGTGAATTATTTTTATAAAACTTACAGATACAAATGTCCTAAAAATTATGCTTCCTACTAATATTATAAATGTGAAAATGTTTATGTCTGTGTGCCGTATTTACTAAATGGATAGTAATGAAATTGTATTCAGATAGGCTAATACCTGGGTGAGGGATTAAATATAGATTTCAATTATATATAGGCCCTGAATTTAATGGTACCGAATTTAATGTATTTACTAGCTTTTACCCCACGGTTTTACCCACGTAAAAGCTAGTAAATACATTAATCTTATTAGTGGCAACCTAAAATGAAAACATTACTATATCCCTTTTTTGTCTATATAGTTATAAACTAAACAATGAGCTATAAAACAAGCGGAATAAATCCCGAACATGAATAAGAACGTTTTTTACATCTTGTCCTCTGTTTATGGTAAAATAAAATTGCTCCATCGCACTTATGTCTGCGGGAATCGTAAAGATATTCTTGAGTCGTCATAATATTATGTATTGTTTTGTGCCTACGTGATTTATTATATTTTTCTCGTATTCTTATGATGGAAGTTATTGTGCGTGTATCCTTTAGTTTTTTTTGAAGGAAATGAAAGAAATTGTTCACTTATCGATATAATAAGTATTAACGATAGTAAGTATTACAGTTCTTGTTTCATTCATCCATTTTAGCCGTATGGCTACGGGTTAGAATACATTCCGCTCCCATCCTCCTCCACTCCTTTGCCATTTTTTTCATCAATAATCTTCTCTTTATCCCCTCCTTTTTCTTCAAGACAGCAAGGCATCTGCGACACTGATGTTGTAGATGGTCATGGGCTGCGGTCACTCACTTAACATCAGGTGAACCGCAAGCTCCGCTTGCCTGCTTTCATGAAAAAAAAATCTTTAAATATTCCTCTTAAAATTTTATCTGGGGACTCTAGCAGAGCCGTTTTATCTGACTAAAATATTGTGTTTGATGAAAAACACTCTGTGAATCTAGTGATTAAATACAATTTGTAATACGTACATGAATTACAAATTGTATTTTATCACTAGCTGCCACCCGTGACGCGCTTCGCTCGTGTTAAATTCGGACTCGTATAAATAAAGTTATCCTATCACCTAATATAGTCAATAGCCTATCTGTATACGAAACTTTATCAAAATTTGTTCAGTAGTTACACAAAAACGTCTAAACATCCAAACATTTACATTTGAAACGTAAGTAGAATATATTCTCACTTCTTCAGGATAGTACGATCGGTGATAGCTTCCCTTCAGACGAAAATGTAGATAAAAGTCTCTTATCTGGGAAGTGGTCATACATTTTTAGTGCCTTATTTCTCAGTCTCATTATCTCCACTCATTGTAATTGTAATGCCGGGCCTTTATTGCGCACATACTTCACGTGGGCATGATATATTGCGACGATAGCGCAACCCTTGGCAAATCGAATGATTTTTCTCTTCGGCCTATATTTTCCAATATCATTTTGGTTAACTGTCTCGATTTGGGAGAACTTTATATTATACTATAAAACTTTCCTATAATATTGTGTGTATATTCCCCAATTTTTATATATATATATATATATATATATATATATATTAATTATGCTGTATTATGTATTATATAAAGCTGAAAAGTTTGTTTGTTTCTCTGTCTTTGATCAACTGATCCGATTTGAAAAATCTGTTGATGTTTGATATTCTCTAATTAATCTATTAATTATGGAATCAGAGGTTCCCAATGTAAAAAGGTTGTGTATAAAGAGTCGAGTGAAACTACGCTTCCAGGCGGATTATCGTATAGCACAGCTAGTTCTGTATATGTGTGCAATTTAATTATAATTATTATAATATCTCGTCATAACTCACTTGCTTGAAATAATTTAAAGTGAGAATGAATTCATAACGGTCTATAATTAGTTAATTAATAATTTATTGAGCGCGGCATAAAATATCACAAGCCTAGATTCTTAGCAGTATTTGTAATTCATTTTATTAGTATTTCATTTAATCGTCGTAGTCAAAATAATATTTTTTCTTTGTAAATAATATTTTAATCGATTTACTTTATCCTATATTCTTCAAGTAAAAAAAAATCTTATACACTTATGTATGTATAGAACATATGATAACAAATTATTTATTTTCATACATCTAATACATCCATATCAATTAATAATGCCCGTAACATTATATCCTGACAGCATATATGTATACATTATAATGATTCTTGGAACCAAAAGCATATCACTAACCACTTAATTGAATGTAAATTAAACCTCTAATTCAAATCCAATTAAAAACTTTGTACAGGAAATTCTTCCTACATAAGTTAAAGCTTTGTTACCAACTAGTTATAATTATAAACTGAAATAATATTATGTTACGGCGGTATTTGATACACAGAACATGAATAAAAGGTACACCCAGAGATTGTAATGCTATTCAGCGATTGATTTATATCAATTGATTTTAATTTCAATTTATATTCGTTTAAAGAGCAATTTATTAATGCAAACGATCGCATAAATTATAAATAGTTATCGCTGTGGGCTATTTCAACTAGTAATTTGCTTTCCGCGTTCAAAATTGAAGACCGATTGTAATGATTTATCTAACTGTGGGTTAACATCATAATTTTGTGTTCCTTTATAGGCTTTGTGGTTTAAACATCTTTAGTGTCTTGAAATACGATATTACAATTTAAAGAGAGTTAAGTTGAAGTTTTATGGTCCAGATTTTCCTAACATTGTTTGTTTTAAAATATTATTTATTTATTAATTGGCTTTTCTTTCAATCAAAAAACAAAATTCATACAAAAAACAGGTTCATAAAACTAGCAGAAATGTACAAAACTTCAATGTTCAATTTCGTTCTATAGGTACTCATTTATCAACAAAGTTTTGAGAATAAAAGTTTTTAAAGGTGCGAGAAAAGTCCAAGAAGGGAACTGATTTAAAAAAAAGGTTACAAAAAATCTATTTTTCTTTATAAATGTATGCGTATAAAAATAGCAAGATATTCTATTTGCAAACACGAAAATCGTATGCTATTTCAAAATTAGAACTTAAATAGTTCTTTAGTAGCAAAGCTAACACGCTAAGTTCCAAATTGAGCAGGCGCCTTCAAAAGACAGTCTGGAAAGTTCGGCGATACCTGTTCACTTCTTGCTTTATTCAATGAGTTGATTTCACGATTTACTCATTAATAATATTATTATAATGATGCATTATTAATCTTAATATTGATAAAACAAAATTGGGAAATCTTTTAACATTAGCAATTAAGATATTCCATAATCGTCGTAAATTATTATTATATAACTTGTTATTACCATATTTA
>LQNK01000098.1:131729-147288 GCA_001586405.1 Phoebis sennae
GTGCGAAGCCGCGGGCAAAAGCTAGTTATTATATAACTTGTTATTACCATATTTATTTTATAGACAAGTTTATTACTATATACTTGTCTTGTTATTACATACAAATTTATAAGCTATTACTAGACTAGAAATCATTCGATTAGTAGTTTTTGTGTGAAACAGTACAAACATTCATACGTTCAAACAAACTTTTTCATTTTTAAAATTTGTAGGGTAGCGTATTGCAAAGTACGACGTGTAACAAAATTTGGTTAAATAAAGTATAAATAATGCAGTACAACACCTTGTTTTATATTTTGTGACGCAATAAAATATTATAAAGATCACCAATTACAATAAATTTGTTATAAATAATTTAATTAAAATTTTGAGCTACTCTAGTTTAATTGCCTGTTATAAATGTGAGATAGATGAAATAAAACATCGTATACAATATAGGTTTAAAGAACTTTATTTCTCAAAGAACATTATACAAATATTATGTGTACAAAATAACCGATTGGCGCAGTGGATAAAGCAATGTCTATTGGCGCCGGAGGGTATGGGTTCAATCCCGACGAGTAGAAAATTATCATGTGATGAACTTTGTAATTTTCTACTGTCTAGGTGTTAATTTATCTATACTATTTATGTATTTACAAAAAAAAAGTATGTTTAAGTATGTCTATCAGCTATCTATCTACTATGGTAATAGTACAAACTTTGCTTAGTTTGGGACTAGATGACGTTGTGTTAAATTGCCCTGAATATTTATTATTTTTTTTTATTTACAACTTGAGCCTAAGTCTAACTTATATTTAAGAAACTAATCCGGGCTTATTTATAGATTATTAACGGTGTAATAAAAGAATCCCAAAAACAAGCATTAAATCTTTTGTTCAAAACCAGCAATACGATCTACGAGCAATTAAGGACCATATTCGATTAAACCTTCCGATCACGTTATCGGCTGCTGCGGTTACGATGCCGGCTCTGTGTGCATGCAACTCTGGTCTCAAAGCTACCAGATGTATTCATTATACCCTATCATGAGTTCCATCGGTGTGTTTTACTCCTATCAGTTAATTACACGAATTTAAAAGGATTTAAATGTCACATTATGCTACTTCTATAGCTTAATTTAATTGGAACATGATGGATTGAAACATACCTTCACCTCGTATATTAATATTTTAGTTACTAAAATAATTTATATTTTATATAGACATCCAAAACATAAGCAATTTTTTTCATACTCAGTATTACAATCTCGTAAGCAAGAGCAATTAAGGACTATTCTCGATTAAACCGCTAGATCAGATTATCAATATCGGCGGTTGTGATACCAGCTCCGTGTGCATGCAACTTTGGTCCCAAAGCTACCCCATCCAATCTTCGTATCATAAGCTTCATCGGTGTGCATTACAGTGCTATCAGTTAATTACACGAATTAAAAAGGAATTTAAATGTTACATTTGAGTATGATAAAAGAAATTTAGCGATTAACGGTCATTGTCGGTTAAATCTTCCAATCATGTTATCGGTAGCTGCGGTTACGATACCGGCTCTGTGTGCAAGCAACTCTGGTCCACAAAGCTAGCAGATGCTATAAAGGAGCATTATCGATTGAACCTACCGATCGCGTTATCAGCTGCTGCGGTTGCGATGCCGACTTTGTGTGCAAGCAACTCTGTGCCCCAAGCTTCCACATGCATTCAGTAAAGCTATATGCCCCAATCGATGTGTTTATTACATTCTTATCAGTTAATTACACGACTTAAAAGGCGTACAAAATAATGCATACATAAAAGACATTATTTACAGCAAATTCAATTTAAATAAGCCAACTTTGTAAAAACAAACTGAAAAATATTTAGGATAAGATATTTCGACAAAATCTGATCTATAAATAAATAACTTACACACATTTTATTATACGCAAATCTCCCTGTCCATCTTTATGTCTCCGTTTGGATCTAAAATCTTTGCAAGACGTTTTCCCTTTAAAAAAAATTCTTATACGAATATATTATTTTGAACAATTAAATATCTATAAAGAGAATTAAACCTCAAAAATACTTATAAATTAAACACTTTAATAAGGTCATTTGGCAAAACCGAACAACCCATTAAAGTGACTCGAAATAACCCCGTCTCCGTGTCGACAATCAGCGACTAACAGCCGTTAACCGAGTCTCGTTAATGAACTCGACTTAAATAGATAGTAACGCGAATCCAACTAATTAGTTAACCGACGATTGTACTTTTTATTGCATTTATTTTTGATACTTTTTTTGTATACAAAATCCTCAAAATATAAATAAAATCCAAAAATTACATTTCTTTATTTCTATATTGGCTATAATACAGTAGGAACCACCATTGAGCATCTAAAAAGTTCTACTGTATGATTATATATTTACAAAAATCATTAAAAATACTTTCAAAATCAATTCTCTTAAAAGACCATTTCACAAAATTAAACAACTCATTAAAGTGACTCGAAATAACCCCGTCTCCGTGTCGACAATCAGCGACTAACAGCCGCTAACCGAGTCCTGTTAACGAACTCGACTCAACTAGATAGTAACGTGAACCCACCTAATTAGTTAACCGACGATTGTACTTTTTGCTGCGTGTGTTTTTGACATTATTTTGTTTTTCATATAACAAATATCCACCTGTCAAAAGTCCTCTTTTCTCATCCTTGTTTTCTGCAAAGCACAGAGTAACGAAAGTAACAAACTATATACCATTCACTGATGTTCTGTGTGAAAACTTGGCCAGGAACAAAAGAAAATGAACAAGAAGAACAAATATCCTTTCATATACGTAAACATATGGCAGAATTCTCCATTATTATGTCCGTAGTTATTCTATACTATTCATAACAGGCTACAATTAGGTTGGTATAAAAGCTATAAGCACTGAAGAAAATATATAGATTACTCTACAAAATGGAGACAAGGTTGTGAACAGAAAAACTTATATCTTCACATATTAATTAAGTATACTGATTAAAGTACTTAAAGATATTTATCGACTTGCAATTACTTTAAAGAGACATAGAAGCCTAATTTTTTTCATCCCAGAAAGGTTATAAATTTAACTAAAAAATATAAGCAATATTAAAAAGAAAAATTAAAATATTATTACAAATCGTTTAAAAATTGATATTATTCCAACAAATAAACCCTCATAAAGGTTGGAGGGATTTCTAAAAATTTCAATTAATTCCACCGTAAAGCAGAACAACGCGAGCAGAAAAATAAATTAGTAAATAGCCATGAAAAATTCAATTTCCTGAAGCCAGTGTTGTTATTTCTTTATCAGAAGAGCCAATTACGGGGTTTTATTCGAGGACGGATCTTCGCCCCTTTTCAAATTGATTTGATGAATAATTTTCCAATTGAACGGATACGATACCGTCGGCATGGAATATAGTGTTTGTTAGTGAACATTGTTAAAAGAGTTTATAAGCTGATTTGACAGTATTGAAGGCGACTTTATATGTAATGTTTTAAAATAATCCTTATTCCTAGTACGGCTATAAGAACATTATTATCATTAGAACTCTCTTGCGATGGAAAAATACGATGAATTTGGCAAGGTTTGTTTACTAGTGCTTTCGGGCCTTATAGAATAAAATTTAGTTAAAACACCTTAACACTTAATTTTTTCAATCAGTATATTGAATAATTGAATGTATGTTTAATTTTTATAATCGCATACAAAAACTTATCTTTCTTAATTGTAGATACTTAAAAATACGAAACTATTAAAAAATAAACGTTTCTTTTTTCTTTAATTTTATTTGCTGATTCTCTAGTGTGTATTACTGTGTGGTTTATGTTCCTTTTATTGTCAACTAGCTTTCCGCCCGCGGCTTCGCACGCGTGGGCTACTAATTTCTGTATTTTTAGAGGGGCACACCAAAAGTTTAAAAAAATTACGATCGCAGGACCAGTGATATATGCGCGTGTCTATAGTTTTTTTTAATAATTTTCTATGGAAATAGGTTTGACAAAAATCTCACAGAGCGCGCGCCTCTTTAAAAATTCAGAAAATAAAAGGCCACGCGAGCGAAGCCGCGGGCAGAGAGTTAGTTATTTTTTTAAGGTTTTTGAGGATTCATTGAGTATTTTAACGTCTTAATCTATAAGTTAAGAGTATAAAAGAGCATGTTCGCAAATCAACCAAAATCTCACAATCACGTGGTATGACATTTTCACGACTTTAGGAGCTTATATCTCAAAAAATATTTACTTAAGCAAAAAACGCATCTAGAAACCTCTATTTCATTTTTAAAGACCTATCCAATGACACCTCATATAATGATGTAGTCGTATATTTATTTCTTTACCCTCCATTTACATGTATGGGAAGCCACCCCTAATATATTTTTTCAAATAAAATGTAGCCTATAATTTGCACCTAATCATGATCTATCAACATGTGAAAATTTATCAAAATCTGCCTGGTGGTTATTGCGTGATTGACGAACATACAAACAGATAAACAGACAAACAGACAAACAGAAAAAAAATTTTTTAACCATGGTTTTGGTATCTATAGAACATACATATTGCATACCAATTACTCTTTTTGAAAAATATTCAATGTACAGAAATGGTTCGGTTACTCTTTTATTATATGTATAGACTAGCTTTCCGCCCGCGGCTTCGCACGCGTAGGCTACTAATTTCTGTATTTTGTAGAGGCGTACAACAAAAGTCTAAAATAATTACGGTCGCAGGACCGCTGATTTATGCGCATCTATAGTTTTTTTTTATAATTTTCTATAGAAATAGGTTTGACCAAAATCTGACAGTACGCACGCCTCTTCAAAATACAGAAAATTTTAGCCCACGCGAACGAAGCCACGGGCGGAGAGTTAGTTATTTTTTGAAGGTTTTTTAGAATTCATTAAGCGTTTTTATCGTCTTAACCTATAGATATTGGGGACATGCCTTTTTATTCTCTTAAAGTATACATTAAAGTATAAAAAGGCATGTCCGCAACTCATACAAAATCACGTGGTATGACACATTTACGACTTTAGAAGCGTATATCTCAAAAAATATGTATTTTTGCAAAAAACGCATTTAGAAACCTCTATTTTATTTTCAAATACCTATCCAATGACACCTCATTTAATGATGTATTAGCGAATTTATTTTTTACCCTCCGATTACATGTATGGAGAGTCACCCTTAAAATTTTTTTTTTCAAATAAAATGTAGCCTATAAGTTGAACCTAATATTGGTCTATCAGCATGTGAAATTTTATCAAAATCTACCCAGTAGTTATGACGTGATTGACGAACATACAAACAGATAAACAGACAAACAGACAAACAGATAAACAGACAAACAGACAAACAGACAAACAGAAAAAAAAATTCTAACCATGGTTTTGGTATCTATGAAACATACATATTACATACCAATCACTCTTTTTGAAAAATATTCAATGTACAGAAATGGTTCGGTTACTCTTTTATTATATGTATAGATAAATGTTATTATTATTATGTTTGATATTAAAATACCTGAGTTATTAAATCAGGGCGTCAAGAAATTAAAATATTTAAAACAATTAAGACAAACACAAAAATAATGCATTTTCGATAAAATAGATAATCGCTTGAACACCTCAGAGAGAAAACTTAAAAATTCACTACCTCCCAATCGGCTTTATGACTTAACAGATTAATTATAGCGCCTTGTAAATTGCTGACTCATTCAGGCGCGTGAATTTGTAAAAGTTATTAAAAACACCCCTGTCAAGGGAATATTGACTTTTTCTGTAACAAAAGCATTAGAGGGGGGATTTAGGGGCCATTAAGGTTAAGTGCTATTTTAGCTTATGTGGCTTGACAAAAGTTGCGAAGTTTTTTTATTGTTCCAGCTGAATCTGTCACTTTGATTTCGGTAAATTCATAATAATATTTAAGGCAAACTTCGTAATAAAACAGCGCAGCGGTATGAAAGGCACTGAAGTTATTTATTCTATCTTGTGTTTTAACGGTTTTAAATTAGGCAGTGGTTCATGAGATGGTTAGTGAAAAGTACTCATAGTAACCTAACTCATATCATATGTATATAAGAATATATTAATAGCAACGGCAATCATTCGGAAGCAAGATATATTTATTTTAAAAAATAAAAAGATTCTAAAAATAAAAATATATAATAGCGCAGCGCAACTTCAGTCATTAACACTTCGATTACAACTTTTATGAAAATCGCTTTCAATATAACTTATAAAAGAATCCAAACAGCTTTTAATTTAAAAGTAAATTCACACGCAACAACGAAATTGGTTCACAAGTGTTGCGAGTAACGAGCTACAACTTTTAATTACCAAACTTAACGAGAGACCATAGAAACCGCGGCGACCATTTTTCTTTTATTTACTTTTATTTAGATAATAAAAGTGCTTCAAACTGCACCGCCTGACGGGAAAGTTTCGTGTTTCTTACTTAAGTTTTGTAGATATAATTTCAATTTGATTACATTTAAATTTTGTACAACTGAAGTTATGTAAAATTTTGTTAGCTTGCTTTTTACATGTTTTTAAATGTATCTGGCTGTTTTGAACATTTTTATTACTTGCAATTTGTATGATATGTAGCATTTTATATTTTAAATAGAAAACCATGCTTTGAATCTTATACATCCTTAGTGGGTCAAATCAGACCCTTATTGTACTTGACTTACAATTGGTCACAGTCCTGCATTTCCTTCATTTCTATTTTACAACCCACAAAAATTCGTTTGTGAGGCAAGACATCTGCAACGAATAACTTTTGATTTGATATTCTGTATGTCACGTGTAGCACACGATCCATCAACGCAGTAATAAGCACGATCATTTCTCCACGTTTGCTTTAATATATGAAATATTTATATATAACATTTCTTTATTTATTTTAGTTTATTTTTAGAAGTTGGAGTTAACAGCAAACGGCAAACTAATGAGGTTTTAGTAGGAAGTATGACAATATTGCTTGCTTTTCTACTTCGAACAAATTTTGTAAAAACTTTTCAATCAAACTCAGTAGGCTTACCTGAACACAACCTTGACGCACTAGGTAAGCACCAGATATTTTTGAGCGAGCGAAGCGAGGTCTCAGAGTTGAGATGAACGATCGAGCGTATGTTTGTAAGTATATTGGTCGGACGATATCTGGAGAATGGTTTATCCGATCTTGATGTAATTTTGTAGGTGAATAGCAAAAGAAAATTTTGAGTTCGAAGATGAGTCAAATCGGTAAGGGGGTAACCAAGATAGACGGGAAGTCACAAAGGCAAGTTTAATAAAAACATACCCGAGTGTGGTATCAAATGAAAGGTCTTGAAAAAAAATTATACACAACAAGGTAAGGTCTAGCTCTGAGGAAGGTGCTAGTCCAATTTAAGAATGGTCTGATATAATTCGTACCTACCTTAATTACTCTTAAATAAACGTTATTTATTCACTGCAAAAACTAATTTCATTCCGCAAGAAAGAATTCAAATTCCAGCTTCGCATTCTCGATGTGTTTGTTTAAACAATGACAGATGACTAATGTGTTTGCTGAAGCTGCGGTCTTTCCCCTGTTTACTTTCAGCATGACTTTGAGTAACTATCCGTGGTCAGTTGTATGGCCATTGAAATCGACTCTGCATGTATAGGTCGTTAGCATCAATCATTTTTCACTCGTTATGAGATTTTCTTTATGTTTTGATTTTTATATTGAAAAGTGCTTAGAAATCTGTTTATATAAGATGGATTAATTTTTCAAGAGTAAATAGACCTAAAGAAATATTACGAGGTAACTAAGTTGCTTCGGATTGTTATTAAAATATTATTAACGGACTTTAAATGCGGCTTATTTTACAATATTATTTGACCCGACAAATATCAAATACTTTACAGCGAGCGTGGGCGTTTAATATCCAATTTTAATGGCATTAAGATAATATATAGAAAATACTTTAAAATAAATACAAAAAATTACAAACTACGCATAAATGCTTTTTTACTACTCCTTCCATTCGGGCAGCATACGCTGAGGTTGGCACCTCTTGCCATACGTAGTTTTTAACTCTCTGTTATAGTTTAAGCTATGTTAAGAATTTATGGCAATAAATATTTTTTCTTTCTTTCTTATAAGTTTATTTGTAATCAATATGAAGTAGTATGAATGTAGTATATGAAGTAGTAAATAAATGAATGTTTTCATTTGAAACAAGTAAAAATAGCAATAATTCAAACTTCTTGTTATTTTTCATGTCTTCTACTTTATTTATAACGTGAAATTAAGGTAAATACAATCACAAAAATTAATCACGAAGAAAGGTAAGACCAGTAAATATTTTTACTACGTACGTATCTGGGGGTATTCATCAATCATAATTTATTACCCCATTACTGTTGTGGCCCGGGATAATCGCTCATATCCGAAACACCTCGCTGGCCGTATTCGCACTGACAAACACCTTATAAGCAAATATATTGTGTATGAAAATGTGAAAAAACGCAATTAGTTCGTTTTAGTAAACATTAAATTTAAAGGTAAGTCGAAGTTTTGCTAAATTTTTGTTTGTGCCTAAATATTTTTTTAATTATCTAATTGCTCCAAACAGTGTTTCTTAATACGGTTAAATCACAGATAATATAATACTAGTTAAATGTTAAGTTTAGTTTTAAAGTTAGTTACCCAGAGAATTATTGAGATGAGTTATGTCATTTTATAATTTTGAAAGTAAATATTTGTTTGCTGTAAGTTTAGGTTTTATAAGAAAATGTTATTCTAATTATTGAAACTTAACAAGCACAATATTTTAGAAAATATATCACAATTTAAAACCATTAAACATTCTATTCTTATTCATAGTTTTATTAAATCAGATAATTGATTTCCTATGCTAAAAGTTTCTAGCAATTTTAAGGCGACTTATTCTTCAAAGCCGACCAAGTTATGAAGTTAGAATCTGAGCTTATTCCTGCAGATCAGTTGGGTATTTTCAGATTCATTGTCATTAAACTGTTAATCGAATAATGGGTTCGTGAAAGTTTTATCAATCCTTGGAACCGCTCAGCCGTTTCATCCATAATTTTCTATTCATTGCCAGTGATAAATTAAAGGATTTTATTATTACCTCTCAATTTTTTATTTCTTTTTAAATGTATTTATATCTTACAGCTTTTTATACAAACATTTATAAAATATCTCACAGAAATTCCTATGAATACGTAATAGATTTTCATTAATTACAACATGTTTTTGTATCGAAAAAAAATAATACACAGCATCTTAAGAAATTTAAAATTTTAGACAAGCAGCCATAGAAACTAAGGATAATGTGATAGAAAGTAAAGAGCTGAATATGTTTGTATCTCATTTTAAGTAAAAAAATGTTATTATAAATAAAAAATCACCAATTATCGTCATATTTTTACCGTTCGTAAGAAGCCCTTAATCTTAATTCCAAATGCCTATAAACAAAATTGATTATCAACTCTTTACTTTTCATAGTTTTCCTAACATTAAATTAACTACAGTCCGCGTGTACATAAACCACGCACCGTCCCCTTCTACGAGTAGTAAGTAGTAATGCAAGGAAGGAAATTGGATTTTTCTTTATTCTGGGGTAACTTGATATCGTGTGAATTATGAAAATTGCTCCATTGTTGATTTATTACCGACCTCCATGATTGGTTACGAAATAGTCTTTAGCAAGGATAACGGTAAAGTGGAGTAAACACGATATTTCAATGTGATAGGAAGTTTTGTAAACAATGGCATGATTAATTTTATAGGTAAAAAATGTTCCTTCTTGTATCGAACAAAGTCTATAAATACTAGTTTTATTTTCCTACAAAAAATAATGAACTAGATAAAATTATTTAGAAAGATTATATTATATTTAAAAAAGTCAAAAAGCAAATAAGATTGTTAATAAAAGACAATTTTCGTTTGGATTACACAAGACATTATGTAATACTGATCTATCAACGCACGCCCAAATTGGCATGCAGGTAGATGTTATGACGTAGGCATCCGCTAAGAAAGGACTTTGATCAAATCCCACGGAAACAGGGAAAACAGATATGCGCGGATAAAACTGCGGGGTACAGCTAGTTGTATAATAAAATGGTATATTTTAATGTTATACTAACAAAATTACAGCATACCAAACGTCGAAATATTACAAGTAATTTCCATACCATTTCTCTATTTATTTGAATGTGTTTAAAATGTTACCTAAGCACTTAATAAAAATCTAATACAAAATTGATTATATAAACATTAACCTAGATTACAAGCACATCTTACCTTCTTTCAACCAAGTTATATAATCGCATTTCCACAAACACATTTCTCACTGTCATTTCTTGGTACATTTCTCATCTTAATACACTATTTTATTCATTTAATACCGTTGCAAATTGAAATCCTAACTTAAACTAGAGCCGAGATTAAGAATGGGCTATAACATTATCTTAGCTAATAATAAATTGTTTAGAACGGCTATCTTATACTATTTCACAGCAATAAACTGATGCAAGGAGCCGAGATATCAAATAACGCTTATTTATCACCTACAGTATAAACTAGCGTATGAGTTTATTAGAACAGAATGTTCGTGACTTATTATTATGGAAGCGAGACTAGAAATCCTGCATATTTAGTACTATTCAGTTCTATTTTGTAGAATATCCACCTATTCACAAATGCGAATGCGATAGGAAAGTATCGAAAATCGCAATAAAATTCATACTAATTTAAACGGAAATTCGTTCCGATCCTAATTGGATTTTTGAATCAGTACCCTGATCGTGGCGTATTCTTAAAACTATTCAAATTTAGATTACCGTCACTGACATCTATGGAGATTAAATAGGATTAGTCAATAGCATTGGAGATACAATATATATCATCTTTGTTCATAAAATCCGATATTTCGTCATGCTCATAAGTTTTATATTCACAACTATGAGTACTGATACTTGAGTGGCGATTTGTCACGTGGCGGTAACAATTAAGCTTAATTGTTTTGAATTAATAGCTTGCCATTTGGAATGCATTAAAAAATGTCTTCGCTTAGTGTTGCTACTTTACCTAATAAGAATTGTTTGTGAATACGGGTGTCAGGTGTATTACGAACCCCACGAGCGTAGCATCTGCGAAATTTCATAGGAGGGGGGTATTGTAATCCGGTAATGTCGTTGATAGTTTATAACCGTAAAACAAACTAAAAATAATTCATGCATATAAAATGCAAATGCATTGTTGCAAAACATACGCTTTTTTATAGATTTTCAATAACAAATTGTGCTTAAAATCAACAATCGAAATATTAATTTCATAGATCTCTTACAAAACATTAATTATTTCTACTTTGAATAATACTGACACTATAATAATATTGAAATTGGAAAGTCAGCAAATGTACTATTAAAACGATTAATTTCAATAAATACTCGGTACAAATTGGCTAAATCAAGTATGGTTTCTACAGTTAAATTAAATTAAAGCCGTCAATTGCCTCACATAAAGTAAAGAACACTTTCCTTGTTTACGCAACTAGCCTATGAGTGATTAGCGATCGAAATTTCACTATGATTCATTAAAATATTTAGTTTCAAAAAAAGTTGTTGCTGCTATCCTATCACTTGATCCATTTAAAATTCTATCTGTATACGAAATTTGATCAAAATCCGTTCAGTAGTTGCGGATTGACAAACAAACATCCAAACTGTAACATTTATAAGTAGGGTTACATTAAAAGTAGTACAGCTCGGATTTGCCCGCGTAGTATTGTAACGATAGAAAGCATTCCTCAATTTTGAAGATAAGCACTTCTAAAAAATGTGAAGTCCCATTTCTTGTATAGGGGTATGGAGCGGATATCAAAATCCGTTTCATTTATAATTTTTTTAACTTAAAGGCAAGTCGGTGATCACCTTCTACACTCTGCCAGACCGACACATTTTTTATCGCCAAGCAGGCAAACGAGCGGGCGGGTCGCCTGATGGAAAGTTATCACCGCCGCCTATAGTTACCCGCGAAGTAAGAGGCATTACGGGAACATTGCCGGCCTTTAAGGTAAATTTTTTTCACGTTTTCACCGGGGCTCGAATTTGGGACCCGGTTATAATATATAACGCGTTAACCATTGAACCAACGAGGCGGTCTAAATGTAACTAAACAAAAACTATTCCACTTATACATGAATAGTCACTCGTATAGTAATGTCACTCATATATTATGTGTGGTATAGTTATAATTTTTCAAACTATTATTCCGCAATCTTGTGTAAAGCTGACAAAATGTATGAAACACGATACAAGCGACAGGGACAATTATGAGGGGTGGCACGCATGATCCTTTGGTAGGAAGACTTATGATGACCCTCGTCAACTGAACGGCCCTTTATCTTTGGATATATAGAAATAGATATGTTTACGTATACAAAAATTATTCAGAATTATTTTGAAACTCATTTTGCAAGAATAGAGATTCATTTTAAGTTATAGTTGGTATCTTAAAATAATTCTTATTGATCAGTTTGCTTTCACACGAATAAAACGGGCACATTATCGTCCATTTTTCCGTGTAGCGACGGGTTAGAATACGTGTGTTTCCACCCCATTTCTACCCGTGGGTCTTGTAAGAGGCGACAGAGACGGCTGACAATTACACTATTTGGTCAAGCTCGCACCTGTAAGGTAACCACCCCTTCAGCAGAAGATCGGCGTAAAGCAATATTACAATGTGTTTCGTACGGTGACCGAGGTCCCGAAGGCCTGTTTTCCCATCCCATATCTCTCATATCCTAAGTTTCTCCAAATTCCCCGTCATTAATCCTCTTCTTATCCCCTCCCCTTCCTTCAAGGTATTAGCGACACTTTCAGGTTGTGGATGTTCACGGACTGCGATCACTGAACATGAGGTGAACCGCAAGTTCCGCTTGCCTGCTGTAACATAAAAACACAAACAGCCATATTAGTTATTCTACTACTTTATATCTATTGGGAAGCTATTTTGCCAACTCTAGCATTTTATTGGTTTCAATTTCACTGCCCCGTTGCCATGGATAATATGATCATGGTTTTTGTTCTATCATTGCTATTTTTGAACGATGGATTACCGATGCCATCCGTATATATCCTATTATTATAACTCTGTAAGTTATTATTTTTGGACCTTGGACCAAATAATCATGGGCACACAGATTTATATGTTATTTTTTGTTGTTGAAAAAAATTATCCTGCTTAGAATGTAAATATAAAGTTTGATGTAAGTATGAACAGATTTGAAACTTTAATATATCCTATACATCGGCGTAGCTCCTTTGCTGTTACGAGAGTAAAGGAATAAACAGTGCTTCTGTGCGCCTACTCTTGTGCACTACAGTATCTCCTGCGCAGCTGGCTAGTCTCTGTTGAGAATGGCCACAATTGCCATAATCGCTGACTGCCTCGTTGGTTTGACAACAGATCGAGGGATCTTGGTTTCGATTGCCAAAAAAAATCTTATTTAAATTTTCTAACAAAAAGTCTCAAAAGCGAGTCTGAGTCCGGAAGTTGGCATTGTTGGTACACTTCTGTGCTTCGGGGAGCACGTAAAGAAATCGATCCTGCGTTTGATTTCTCTCCGGTCGTATGGATCTGGCGTCCCATCGGATTATAAAAGTGAAGGAATAAAGAGTTGATCTGTGCACGTACCCTGGTGCACTAAAATATCTCCTGCGCAGCTGGTTGATCTCTGCTGAGATTGGCCACTATCGTCGCTATCGGCCGGAAAGACACGTGGACTACAGTTTAAAATGATTCGACCCGAGCGAAGCCGTGGGTTTCTCACGCATATTAAAACATTCACAGCATGAAATATGCTCACAAATAAAGTCGTAAAGAGAATGGAGAAAAATAGCAAGTATTTTCTAAATTCACACTAGCATTTGAGAACAGAACCGATCGCACTCGAACTCGATATGCACTTATCATTATATTTATAGGTTGGCTGTGGATACATGCCGTTATATTTTTATAGATTTTCTAACAATAAAAAATTCACATAATAAATTGGAGTTGGTCAAGTTTTATGGCCCCTTGCGATATTTAAGTTGATATTCAATTACACGGAAGATAATAATGTGACATGATCATTTCAGTTTGTTTCTAGTTGTAGCTCGTGCCTGGATTTGTACTTAATTCAAGATTTAGTAATTATATTATATTCCAAAAGTAAGTGTATATCAAGATTTATTCTATTTATTTTTCAGTTAGTATGGGCATGTAACACTTATCGAAATGTATAAAATTCAGTGTTAAATGAATACGCAATATCAAATTAATATAATAAAAAATACAATATAATAAAAAATTGATGAGTGACTGAAAATAAAAAAAATATATATAAAAAATGAATTCATAATAATGCAAATATCTACGTCATCTTTTAAATATTAAACGAGTTGTATAAAGTACAATTTGTAAAAGATATTTATATCTGGAAAGCCCTCATGCCTCCTGCCTTCTCCCCTTATCACAATAGATAAGTATTTTTGCCGAGTTTTCCTGTTATCGTATGTATCATACATTCATTTCATAATTTATAAACGAAAATACCGGAAAGCTACGATTCCAAGTAATAAAATAAACGCATAAACATTTAAAGCATATTTATCATTTTTCATGAAAACAAAAGTTCATGAATCATAAACCGTTTTATGAATGATGAAGTCATAAAAACGAATTGAACGTTCAAGGAACCAGAAGTAATATTGATATTAGGTTCAGTATTAAATAACTGTACGATATCCTCAGTGGTATTGCTTTTTCAGCATTCGAAGCTAATACACCTAGTTCCTTATTTGTGATACTATAATTGCTTCAGTGGTCTAGTTGTTGCATGTTCGAACCCCGGGTTAGGCGAAAATGAATCCATGTTTTCTTGCTTATAATATTGTTCCTTTTTTTTACTACAGTCGACTCACTTCATGGCCGAGATTGACTTGGAATGTTCATGCCTCAAACACCTCTCCAAAAGTGGTCCTAGCTCTTGGAATATTATAAAATATGTAACCACAAACCGCAGACATGTCACGCTTAGTAATAAGGAAGCCCCTATCGCATTATATGAACGCAACGAAAATTTACTATTTTGAATCAATTGGATGTCACAATGCTGTACATCTACATCTGTAATTGTAAAAACACTTGTAGCTTCTCTATTAAAACAATATATTAATACATTACTATCACTTAAATTTTCTTCTACTGATCCTTCTCCTGATCCTTATTCTTATTTAATTTAATCGCACTTAATTGAGAATAAAATACAATGCAGTTATTGTTTCGGATCCCTTCAGGTTCCTAGATTGATAAAAGGGTATTCTATTATTCGAAGTTCGTTTTTAAAAACACGTTTAAGAAGATCATGAGGGCAAACATATTCCAAATTAAATATGAATATCGGCTACCTGTAACAATTTAATATATAGTATTATTCGATAAATTTCTCGTACTTGGCACCGCCTACTCTCCACTGGTGTAAAGGTATCTGTAACTGCGTGGGTGTC
>LQNK01000098.1:155397-170121 GCA_001586405.1 Phoebis sennae
TATCCGAGAGGCCGGACTTTTTTGGGGAGGTATTTGAGACAATCCGAAAACTTGTCTGATAATTCTTCTATTATAAACCGACATCGGACTGTAGACTTGGCTGATGAGTGAAGAGACTGTCTGAAAGTTATCAAAATATTTAACAAACTACAAAAAATCTAACGACACTGCCGTCCAATTCCATCTTCCATTAACGTTAACGCTATCAGGCGACGCACTCGAAGCAAAAATGAGCAAGACTGATGGATTGTCAGTGACTATCTTTGCTAACAATTTTAAATAACCCCGGGAGGATCATTTTGTGACAATATCCTGGAAAAAGTCTTCATAATTTTACGATATAGGTATGGAAATATGTGCTAAATAATGTATTAATTATTATCTATGTTTCAAATGTCTACGGATTGTTGCATTGTTATTTTTGATAATCACAACTAATTGTCTGAAACCAGAAATAAATAAATAAAATAAAGTAAAAATCCCCGATAAAGAAAGTACAGGATTCCGTGACGTGTCCTTGATACAAAACAAACAACTTTTTTTACAACTTCAATACCTCCAAAAGTCCATTTAGTAGAAACTTTCACGTTGAGCCTTCTTGCCTTTCTTTATTACAAAACTTTTAGGACACATTTTATATCGATATATCTTTATACGGTTTTGTTAATACTTAATATCAAAAGTAACAAATACTATACTAATATTAGGCAACGGAAGTTTTATTTAAAATGCGATAAGCTACGAAACTAACAAACGAATTTAAAAATTCCTTTGATTATGATTCTTTGAACATTAAGATACTATGGGAGTGAAAACATTTATATTAAAAATAAACTAAACATTAAATAAATAAATATTCACTAAAGTATAAATAACATAACAGATGTACATTATTAAGTTAATTTTTTTTAAATAAAACTGTATTCTTTATAAAGAAATATTCCGAGTAATATGCAGATACAGATAAAAGATTCTTATTTGTAATAACAAGTATTATCTGATGAAGAAGGGCCACCTCAAAGGCACCACATTTTATTTCTTTGAGCAGAATCATTAAGTTAATGCAACCAAGAACATTAATATCGGTGAGTGATCTAAGGGTGATCTAAGTTATACTTAACGGTCCTGTTATTGTGTACTACGTTAAGGGGCTTCTATACTGATAGAATCTATGGTTGAAGTTGATATTTTATTTACTTTAAAAGAAACTTTTGATGTTTATAATAGTCCGATTTATTCATTTAAATAAAACGTTGTAAAAATAGATTCTATCATGTCGATCATCTATCGTAGCTTATGAAGCAAGCGAAACTGTAAATGTAATTATGTAAATCAAAATGACGTTCTAAAAGCGCCTAGAGGGAAGCCGATTTGGAAAATAAACATTTTGACTTTGACTTTAAACAAATCAGGTAAATCTACAGACACCTATTTCAAACGTAATAATAACAATCTAAATCTGTAAAATCCTTCGATTTACAAAAAAAATCTACTTACGTACACGTAAGGCAATATTGATTCAATGGCATGCCAAATCATTGCTTTCACAAACATGGAGCATCGAAAGCGAAAATCGTCTGTTTGTAGTGAGTGTTCCAATCATCTATCACGGCGTATGTAGCGAACTTAACGAATCAGTCCCTACAAAAACCTATTTTAAACATAATAATAGCAATCTGAAACTGTAAGATCCCTTCATTTGCATAAGAAATTCTGCTTACTAATACACGTTAAGCAATATTGATTCAATGGCATGCCAAATCATTGCTTTCACAAACATGGAGCATCGAAAGCGAAAATCGTCTGTTTGTAGTGAGTGTTCCAATCATCTATCACGGCGTATGTAGCGAACTTAACGAATCAGTCCCTACAAAAACCTATTTTAAACATAATAATAGCAATCTGAAACTGTAAAATCCCTTCATTTGCATAAGAAATTCTGCTTACTAATACACGTTAAGCAATATTGATTCAATGGCATGCCAAATCATTGCTTTCACAAACATGGAACATCGAAAGCGAAAATAGTCTGTTTGTAGTGAGTATTCCAATCATCTATCACAGCTTATATAATGAGCGAACTTTTAAATATTCATATTTATTGCCGATTTTCGTTTTATTTATTTAAATAAATCGGGTAAAGAAACCCAAATACATAATTCAACAAAATAGCTTTCAAACTGAAAAATCTTCTAGTTGAATAAAATTTTCTGAGGTAATATTGATTCAATGGCATGCCAAATCATTGCTTTCACAAACATGGAGCATCGAAAGCGAAAATCGTCTGTTTGTAGTGAGTATTCCAATCATCTATCACGGCTTATGTAGCGGGGCGAAACGAATCGGAGCGGATGAAGAATGCCCGCGAATACACAGATAAGTCACGTTTCAATACCACTATCGCTGTTACTCGATTATATATCGATTAGTTCTCGAATAATGTATATTGAATGAGAAAGTTTTGGGTGCAAAACCAAACAACTTGCATATTCCAATCATATATCATTGCTTATGAAGCGAGCTAAACGAAGCGAGCAAAGGATCAGTACAAATATTTATTTCAAACACAATAATAGCAATCTGAATCTGTAAAATCCTTCTAGTTGCATAAGAAATTTTATTTACTTATACACGTTAAGCAAAATTACCATTAAATCATGGCATGCCAAATCATTGCTTTCACGAACATGGAGCATCGAAAGCGAAAATCGTCTGTTTGTAGTGAGTATTCCAATCATCTATCACGGCTTATGTAGCGGGGCGAAACGAATCGGTCCCTAAAAATTCCTATTTTAAACATAATAATAGCAATCTGAAGCCGTAAAATGCTTCTAGTTGAATAAAAATTTCTACTTACTAATACACGTAAGGCAATATTGATTCAATGGCATGTCAAATCATTGCTTTCATAAACATGGAGCAACGAAAGCGAAAATCTGCTGTTTGTACTGAGTATTCCAATCATCTATGATGGCTCTTGTAACGAGCGAACTTTTAAATATTCATATTAATTGCCGATTTTCGTTTTATTTATTTAAATAAATCGGGTAAAGAATCCCAAATACATAATTCAACAAAATAGCTTTCAAACTGAAAAATCTTCTAGTTGAATAAAATTGTCTAGGGTAATATTTATTCAATGGCATGCCAAATCATTGCCTTCACAAACATGGAGCATCGAAAGCGAAAATCGTCTGTTTGTAGTGAGTATTCCAATCATCTATCACGGCTTATGTAGCGGGGCGAAACGAATCAGGTAAAGAATCCCTACAAATACGCAATGTCAACAAAACACGCTTTCACAATATACAATTTTTCTAGTTGTAAAAAAAATCTACTTACTAATACACGTAAGGCAATATAGATTCAATGGCATGCCAAATCATTGCTTTCACAAACATGGAGCATCGAAAGCGAAAATCGTCTGTTTGTAGTGAGTATTCCAATCATCTATCACGGCTTATGTAGCGAGCTAAACGAATCGGGCAAAGGATACCTACAAATACCTATTTCAAACACAATAATAGCAATCTCAAGTTGTAAAATCCCTTCATTTGCATAAGAAATTCTGCTTACTAATACACGTTAAGCAATATTGATTCAATGGCATGCCAAATCATTGCTTCCACAAACATGGAGCATCGAAAGCGAAAATCGTCTGTTTGTAGTGAGTATTCCAATCATCTATCACGGCTTATGTAGCGAGCTAAACGAATCGGGCAAAGGATACCTACAAATACCTATTTCAAACACAATAATAGCAATCTCAAGTTGTAAAATCCTTTAATTTATATAAAAAATTCTACTTAATAGTAGACGTAAGGCAATATTGATTCAATGGCATGCCAAATCATTGCTTTCACAAACATGGAGCATCGAAAGCGAAAATCGTCTGTTTGTAGTTAGTATTCCAAGTATTTAACACGGCTCATATAATGAGAGAACTTTTAAATATTCATATTTATTGCCGATTTTCGTTTTATTTATTTAAATAAATCGGGTAAAGAATCCCAAATACATAATTCAACAAAATAGCTTTCAAACTGAAAAATCTTCTAGTTGAATAAAATTTTCTAGGGTAATATTGATTCAATGGCATGCCAAATCATTGCTTTCACAAACACGGAGCATCGAAAGCGAAAATCGTCTGTTTGTAGTGAGTATTCCAATCATCTATCACGGCTCATGTAGCGGGGCGAAACGAATCGGAGCGGATGAAGGATGCTCGTGAATACACAGATAAGTCACGTTTCAATACCACTATCACTCTTACTCGAATATTTATCGATTAGTTCTCGAATAATGTGATATTGAATGAGAAAGAGGTTTGGGTGCAAAACCAAACAACTTGCATATTCCAGTCATCTATCATTGCTTATGAAGCGAGCTAAACGGATCGGGTAAAGGATCCGTACAAATATCTATTTCAAACACAATAATAGCAATCTGAAGCAGTAAAATCCTTCTAAATGCATAAGAAACATTACTTACTAATACACGTTAAACAATATTGATTCAATGGCATGCCAAATCATTGCCTTCACAAACATGGAGCATCGAAAGCGAAAATCGTCTGTTTGTAGTGAGTGTTCCAATCATCTATCACGGCGTATGTAGCGGGGCGAAACGAATCGGAGCGCATGAAGGATGCCCGCGAATACACAGATAAGTCACGTTTCAATACCACTATCGCTGTTACTCGAATATTTATCGATTAGTTCTCGAATAATGTGATATTGAATGAGAAAGAGTTTAGGGAGGAAATCCAAATAATGTAATATTGAATAAGAAAAAGTTCTAAATGAAAAAACAAAACCTTTCGTTTGTTAATTGTCCAGTTACGGCCGTTTTCAATAATGTATCAAAGATTATGGATAGATTGTTATCTCAGATTAAATGACATTTGATTATCAAAAGTCATAAAAAAGGCTATCCGTCGACAGCATATTGAAATCAAAGTAAGTGCAAATAGATAGATTTGCCTGACTTCAGTTAGCAAAACAAGGGATAGATAGAATATTGAAAACGGCAGTTAGTCTTAATATTTTATTGCTGTTTTATGACGCCTTTTAATGGTGCATAAATCTTAGTATCACTTTCCTTATAATCACGTTAATTAAACCATATTTAGCTATTTCTGTAATCATGATAAATTTTCCTTAACTGTTAACGGTGATACTTTAATATTTCTTCACAATATTATTCACTAACGATAATGGAACTACTTTTATTATTTAATATTTACAATTTAATATGGAAAGTACTCGCGTTGAAACAAACACAGGAATAATGCTATTGCAAAAAGTAATAAATTGATCATTGGTAGGTTTATTTGAATTAAAAATAATAAACATAAAACCTAACTGCTTTGTACAATTTGATCGATTCTTACTAAATAATATCATATAAATTCGAATAATAATGAATCTTGGTAAAACCCATAGTAGGGGCTGCAACAGTCGTTCAGTATATCATATTACTAATGTAGTGAACGGGAACAAATCTCAGATCAATCTATTACGAGCTCGATTGTGCGAATTCGTCATTTCGTCCAATTAATTAGCTCATCTGAATCGACAGCCGACTCATTTATTGGCTTCGTGTTCATTAATCAAATGCGATGAGTCGATAATTAATTGTAATAATTATTCTTAGCTTACTAATAAACTACATTGAAAGAAATCTATTACTAATGTTATAAAGGTAAAATTGGTTTAACATTAACACAGAAAATAAGGTAAAGTACTCGCGTTAAAACAAACATAAGAAAATATCATTATTAATACAGTTTATACAATGTCTGTTTAAAGCGTATCTTCTTTTGTATATTTATATAAAATAAACGATCGAGATATTTTGCCCGGAAATCATGTATTAGGGCAATGGTTTCAAACTTTTTGGTGGCGAAAGCCTTTTTAATCGCGAAGTTTTTGCCGGAACTACAAAATAATAGAAAATGTTATTTACATTACGTAATAGTACATGTAAGTAGTAGGAATAAAAGAAAAAAGGTTTTTTATTCTATGGATAATAAAAAAAATATTTTTGCTTATTATTATTAGTATCCTCTCAGAGCCACAAAAAATTTACACTACCTTTGATAATGGCTGTGTTAGGGCTTCCTGTAACTGCAATTTGTGGTGAAAGAACGTGTTACCAAGGTTGAATCGCGGGAATTTTCTGCTGAGCTCAAAGTATCCTGAAACGGATGAAATATAAGTAAAATGTCGCTACACGCAGTAGTCGGTATAATTTTGTGTTTTATTTAGCTCTCGCACAAACTGGTTGGTATCAAGCAAAGAAAATATAACCTGTTATTTTATATACATTTTCTTATCATACGATTTCCAATTTCAGGGACAAAGGATATAGAGACTTCACATCCTTTAAAAACAACGTAAAGCAGATTTGTTGAAAGCAGAAACTGTTTACCAAAAATATAACCGGCTTCTTGACACTTAAAACAAAACAATAACTTTTATTTTATATTTGAAACCTATTCGAAGCCGGTGTGTTATCTATTAACAATTTACAATTATCACCCCCTCGACATACCCTTTCGAATAAAAAAGAATTATGAAAATCGGCCCATAAACAAAAAGTGCTACGTGGTACATACATAAAAAACATACAGTCAAATTGAAAACCGTGTTTCATTCGAAGCCGGTTAAAGACATTATAATATGATATGAATGTATTGGGTTTTGCAGTAATAGAGAGATGGCTAAAAGGAATTTCTTATCTTATCAACTGCCATTTGAAGTTTCCTAGAAGACACATAGATGTGTTTAGTTATGGGTGTGTGTTTATTATCATGACGAAGTTCGCTAAGATGCTAAGCAATTTATGACAAAACAAATATGCTTGATAATCTAAACGGAAGGTATCTGCACCCTCATAGAAGACGTTCAAACTGTAGCATTACCTTATCGTTTATATCTTAGGGGACTAACACATAATATTTAAACGCATTATGATTGAAAATTTGGAACGCGGAACATTAACATCTTATCGGAATACATTAAATGTCCCCCGCAATATGCACCGACTCACTCGAGGTAAAAGGGCTCTTCGCACCTTCTGATAAATACCATCAATCACACTTTGTTATGTACAGTCGACGTCTTCCCCTGGTATCGCAATATTTCACACTCCGTCTAACTTTATAATCATTGTTTGTTGAAGGGTTGCTGTTTTGATGGGCGATTTGCGAGTGATTTTACGTTCGTAATATATGCCCTGAGGGAAGTTTATAACTTGTGTTTTCCCATGTCGTTTCTATATTGCCCTATTATAGGTTATGTGCAATTTCTTCGAAGTGGTTACGTAACGTTATATTTTCAAATATTTTTTGTTATTTCAAACATCGATCTCTGTTGTAGCAATGTTTAAAACAAAATCAAATGTGAAATTATGAGTTCGTTCGATTATATATTATGATAGGTACTTATAATAAAAGCCTAATTTTACCAATATGAATACAAATCACGAACATTCATTAGTGTTTAGCATAAATAATAAGTTGATGTTGAAATTATACGAATACGAATTATTTTCCAACCTAATTCGAAACATTTTACATTCAATATTTATCTAAAATTGTATCAAATAATATATCTTCAAGCTTGATATTAAAAATATTTCAACAACAATAAAGATACGCTAATATTTTACCGTTTGAAATAATATAATATAATACTGCGACATTAAAGCCCGTTATCAACATACTCAAGATCTCTCTGGAGAAATTCTAGTGGCAATATACAGAAACGGAGACAAACGCTTATCTACGGAACGAAAACTTTTTCAAATTATCATTAAGATAGACAAATTCAATGTGATAAAGTAATACAATATGTAATTCAAGATTTTATCCGAGAAGTAATATTCAAGATGGTTTCTACAAGATATGAACCCATTTCTAGATTCTGCAATGCTTGAAACTTATGTTTATATAAATCCCTAAATAAAAATCAAATAAATAATTTTTTACTAGTTCTATATAGGCACAGTTAATTTTGACTTTTTTAGTGACAATTTGACATAGTATTCATTTATTGTTTCAAGTTATATCATCCCAAATCAGGGCTTTATTTCACTTTCCACCATGAATTAATATTTCACCAAACCAGGCTATATAAATAACCTCCCTAATTGTATTCAACCGTAAAATGTAAAATGCAAATACAAATACCGAAGCAAATTTAAAGAGCTGCAACAAAGGAATTTTCAAAGTGGGATTATTATGTTAATATTTTAATTAGCTCGGTTGCCATAACATTATATGAATTATTATATATTCTCGAGGCGTCCTGATAATGTCAACGTCGTCATGTCAAGAGATGCCAATGCGACAAACGTCGAATAATGCGCATTGCTTGCGTGTATGCAGAAATGTAATCTATTCATTTTGATAAACATGATGCTTTATATTATACACAAAATTTATAACCGATACTTGTCAAAGGAAACTATAGATATAAAATTTTGTAAAAAGAGAATAGTCCTAACCTAATTTTTCGATGAATATTAAATTTAATATATTTATACTACTGGAATTTATTTAAGAAAAGTTGTTTATTTAAAATTTGGTATCTGTACTAAACAATAAGTATTAAAATAGACGATTTCAAGCTATACTTAGGTACAAGTAGCCATACTAAACAACAAACAAATCAATGATACTAAAGTGTACATCCAATATTTGCTGGATATTATCGACGCTGACGTAAAGTACCCATAATCCGCATAGCAAAATAACATTGAAATTAATATCCAGCGCGATCTTATTCAATAGAAATAGCTTCAGCTGCAGGTTCAGTTTCATTGACAGCATGGATATGGAGGCTAGAAGGAATTCCACAAGATTACAGACCGATCCGACCCCCTACCACCCCAGCCCGTTGTTATTAGAAATGCCAATTGAATTTGCGGATACTATTGGGCATGCAAAATATCCCAGCGATCTGGACTTTAAAATGGCACGTATTTTAGCGGAATAATATTGGGCAGTCGTTTATTATGAATGAGCTATGAACCGTGGTTTCAACCGAGTATATCTCCCGTTGCAATGAGTTTTCGGGATAAAAACTATCCTATGTCCTTTCTCGGGTTTCAAACAATCTCTGTACAAAATTTCATCCAAATCGATTCAGTGTTTTAGGCGTAAAGAAAGACAGAAGACAGAGTTACTTTCGCATTTGAAATGAATGAAATGAAACTACACTGCTACGTTTAAGTGTACCCTAGACGCAAAAATTTTGTTACGTTCATTTTCTAAATAGATGCCTTGTATTCAAATAAGGATACAAAGTTAACGTATCCATTTCTTTTGTTATAAATATTTAACATCTTTATCTAACTTGACGACTACGCCACTGTACATTGTTATTAGAAATGCCAATTGAATTTGGGCATATGTACTATTGAGCAAAGTATTCCATCGATCTGGACTTTAAAATTACATTTATTTTATCGGAATAATTTTGGGCCAATGGCATTCTTTTTTCATGGCAGAGCAAGCAAATGGAGTATGTGGATCATCCGATGTGATCACCTCCGCCATGAACACCAATAACCCCTCATCTTTTTAAAGTCCCAAAGTCGACTTTGTTCGGAAAGAGTAAATACTATTGAGTATGCAAAGTGTCGCTGCGATCAGGACTTTCAAATGGCACGTATTTTAGCTGAATAATATTGGGCTGTCGTTTATTATGAATATGAAACTACACCGCTACGTTTAAGTGCCCCCTAGACGGGTGAAACGGTGTAACGTTAGATTTTCTAAATTAATGGCGTGCACTAAAATTAGAATACAACTTTTACGTAATTATTTCGTTGGTTAAACAAATATTTAACCTTAATTTGGAAAATGTTCAAATTCTGCATTGTGTTTATTGTTCAATTAAGATGATCCGATAGGTCTTAATAGAAGTCGAATATAGAAGTGAGAACACATAATCAAAACAAGGGCTCTTTTCTTTCTTTGCTTTAATAAATAATTAACTGAGAATATATAGGAAAAAATGTTATTATCTGTGATATGAATTGATTAATATCCGTTTTTAGCAGTAAGTAAACCAATTTTTTTTTGTTTCCATTTTTCAAGATATAGCATTTTATATTTTTACGATTATCACAGGAAATAAAAAAAAACAAAAATTTATAAAGCTTCTTTATTAACGTCATGTTTGCAAAATAGACAAATATACATCATTTTTAATCATTTCACTTAAATTCCGTAACATTTAACAATTATAATACACATTACATACATAGTATACACTATACATACGTTAGTTTTTACAAAATTACGTATCATACATAAATAAACAGAAAACCTAAATTAAGGAAGATTTAAAAAACAAAATACAATAAAGAAAACACTTTACATTTTAATCTAATTATTGTCGTAAAGTTTGAATTTTGATTTCATTACGAAAATTTAATAAATAAACCAACTATACAGAACAAATTCTCTTAATACTATAAATATTTACAAAGTAAAAGCTTGTAAAAAGATTAACGTAGAATAAATTAATTACGTTCAGCAATTTTGTTGTGCAAATATTGTATTTCTATAAATGAACAACATTATATTATTAAAAACAATAACGAACATTTCAAATAAATTTCATAAGATAAAAGATTGCAGATGTATGATGGCGTTTTATCAACAGCGTTCTTTTTAATCTATGTTACAAAACTATGCTTCGAAAAGCTTTAAAAATATAAACTTCAGATTGTACAGACAGATGACAGATATATACAGGAATTTAAAAATGGAATCAAATACATATTTTTTGTCATAGATTATAGAAGAGTATAGGAACAAGATTGTTAAACAATGTGACTAGTAGTAATGTCGAAAAAAATATTTATTATGCAGAAATGTAGAAAAGTAGACTATATAAATTACGTATGACGTTTCTTCATAACTCACGTTTTCTAAAAAAAGGAAAACTAAAAACTAAATTAAAATATATACGTTAATGTTACATTATTATGACTAGTTTTCATAATGGGAATGTCAGCATCACGCGTATTTATGTATACATTTACACAAAAATTAACCATTTACAGTAACTGTTCATGCTTAACAAACTAAAATATCGTCTTTATTACATGGCTTTTTATACGTTTCTACAAATTGATACATATTTAATACACATTATGGCACAAAATTTATCATATATTTGTATTTCATAATAAATAAAGCTAGTTATCATAATATTAAACGAAGAAGTCAGAACTGTATAGGAAAACGTTTCTTCAACTAATGTCTTCTGTAGTATTGAATTTGCAATAAATTAATTCAATTGTCTTTTAAATAGTGATTATTTAATTTTACTAAAATAAGCGTAGTAACTACGTATAACCTTTACAACTTGGTCATGTTTTTACATATAAAAATATTCTCTCACCTTTGTCTTTTCAACAACCATTGCTATAACGAGTAAAATAAACAAATGGTACCTTTTGGAGTAAAATTACTATTTCTGTTATTATTTCAATTCTCGAACGACACTTAACTCTGAAGACTTGTAGAAAGTGTTTTTGCTACTACAAGTTTGACGTGACAGTGTTAATCTAAGATCCGATATAATGTGGACTATTGTTTATTGCATAAACGAATGGTTATAAGATATGCCTGGTCTAGGATATTTTAGAAACCCATTGGTTGTGTTTGCCTTCACGATTTCATATAAATAGGTTTAACTCTCAAACAGAAACCAAAGGTCGGCTCTAGGTCGAATCTTATATGATTAAGAGCGAATTCAAATTGTGTTTCGTTTGAGAATTTGATAATATGTACTTATGACCTTTGTACACAATGCGGTATTAAATAATATTTAAATAGCTGCATAAACATCACGTAGTAGACACACAAGTTACTGAAAAGAAATATGATATATACAATTTCATTCACTACTCGTTAAATTCATACTATAGAGGCTGAATTAATGAAGCCTAAATACACTTCAAGAGTTATAAATCTATATAAATAAATTATCATACCTATTTAATATAATAGAAAACGTAAAAATTGTCACTGAAATAATTTTAAGAAGGAACTTTTATTCCCATACTGCGTTTACCACGGTATAGCCAGCCGAATAGCGTAATACTGTATTAAAATCAGTCTATCATTCACTTAGTACTATATACATGTCCTATACAATTTGGCCGGGTTACATTACACGAAGTCTCTTCGGCCCGGGCCGCACATACTGTTCCTGTCACTCACTACCGATAGTTCGGATTCGTCCTTTTTCCGTCGGCACATGCTGCATAGTTTGGAAAACTGTTGGGTATGTATAAATAGAAATACTTTAATTATATAAAAAGTTAATATCAATACCAAAATGAAAATTAAATGTGAATCGAAATTTTTAAGTATTAGTACAACATAATAAGTAAAAATTATTTGACATAAAATGCTATAATTAATTTTATAAACTTTCAGAGAGCTAAACTGAATTTAATGAAATATTTCAATTATGGGCAAACTTATTTAAAATTAATTATTTTACCAAAAAAGTATTTAAATTAAAAGCACTTACGTACAATTTTATCAAAAATTACATTAAACAAGCTATTTAATAAAATGAATACATCGTCTATATAATATATTAAACTAGCTCATCTGCGCAGTTTCGCTCTTGTAGTATAATGTTATATCTACCCTATAAAATATAGCCTATGTTACTCGTGGATAATGTAGCTTTCGAATAATGAAAGAATTTTTAAAATCGATCCGATCCGATCGAATTTTTGAGTCTATCCATTACAATCAAACAAACAAATTTTCCTCTTATAATATTAGTGTAGATAGATTTACCTTAACAAAACTACGGACGGGTTGCTGCAGCACATAGATGGCGAATATGACAACGCCCTGGAGAGCATTGATGAGGTCGAACACCGACCACACAGACACGGCGGAGGAGCCCGCGCCAGCCGCCCACGACACCACCTCCAGCACCCACGAGAGGCCCATGATCACCGACAGCAGGCAGCATGTGCGGAAACTGCAGGAGTTGCACGTTATTAAAGTCAACTCCAAAACCTTGCCCAAAATTGAACATTTTTTTTTATCGCCCAGCGGGCAAACGAGCAGACGGGTCACCTGATGGTAAGTGATCACCGCCGCCCATATTCATTCGCAACGTTAGGTATTGCGAACGCGTTGCCGGCCTTTAAGGTAGGTGTAGGCTCTAAAACATTAAAAAATATCCGCAGATGTTTTTCTATTTTTTTTTATGTAACAGCGGGCAAGCGGAGCATGCGGTTCGTCTGATATTAAGTGTCTAACCGCAGCCCATGAACATCAATAACAGCAAAGTGACGCAGATGCCTTACCACAGCACGTGCGTCTCCAAAAACAATGTCCAAAATTCAATATTTATAACATCAGAAGAAAACACATCGTATAATATTGAGAATGCAAAAAAATATCTGCCTGAAAGAATTGCATTGATGGATATATTCCATACCAACATCAAAAATATTCTATAACACTACCTTCGGTATCCACGACAGTCCCAACGACAACATTAAACAACCCCAAGTGAAGTGATACATCCTTAAAATCATCCAAAAAATACTTCCCAAAATTTAACCAGGCTAAATTTTGTATATATTTTCATTAAATATCCTGATCAAGACGTATTTGTGCTAAAGTTAAAGTCGTTAATTTGCGGTGATTGCAACTGCAAACATTAAGATATCGGCTATAACAGCGAATTGGACCATTTAAGACTTTGAAGCTTCTAAGAAATCTAAAAAGAACAAAAGCTTTCAAACGAATGAATCCTTACTAACTAATCCACAATTTACGCCCGACTATTATTCTCGTTTAGATTCGCACGCGAGAATAATACCTTAGCAATCCAGCTAATAGTAAACAAAACAATTAGAGATAGAACTACAATTCCAATTATGAAATACACATGTTTTGTTAGCTAATTAAGCTGCTGAGGAAGACTGGTAAATTGAATGATAATCTACAGACGCGATATGAAATTCAAAAGCAAATAGGTATTATCTTGATTGTGAAGAGGATTGCGAGAACAATCGAGATACGGGTCAGGTGAAGCGAATTAGTTCTAGATTAACCCTGTGTCAGGTTTTGGAGGCACTATTAATATAAACAGAACATTACGGATTATTCTGGGGATTGAGTTATGAATTATTCCTTGCTTTTGACGAACTTTGTTGTAATAAGTAATTTTTAAGAGCAGAAATGGAGTAATTCATAACAAGCCGCACCCAGTCGTCTGATGTGCTAAAGCCTGAGTGCGTCATATCTATTGCTATGTAAAACACCAGTATACAGGCTTACATTTTCTTATACTTATTGAGCCGCTAGTTGAAGCTGACCTGCGACTCGCGGGTGGGCGAGCGCTCGGCCACAGGCACGGGCTGCCCTAACACCGTGCCCAGCCGCACCCAGTCGTCTGATGTGCTGAAGTAATTACGTTATATCTAATACTATGTAAAACACCGGTATAAAGGCTTACATTTTCTTATACTTCTTGAGCCGCTGGTTGAAGCTGACGTGCGGCTCGCGGGTGGGCGAGCGCTCGGCCACAGGCACGGGCTGCCCTAACACCGTGCCCAGCCGCACCCAGTCGTCTGATGTGCTGAAGTCTGAGTGCGTCAGATCTAATGCTATAAAGATATATCAAATTATTTCTAGGTAAGTTGCATTGATACGTAGTT
>LQNK01000098.1:170896-187442 GCA_001586405.1 Phoebis sennae
CGGCCACAGGCACTGGCTGCCCTAACACCGTGCCCAGCCGCACCCAGTCATCTGATGTGCTGAAGTAATTACTTCATATCTAATGCTATGTATAACACCGTTATAAATGCTTACATTTTCTTATACTTCTTGAGCCGCTGGTTGAAGCTGACGTGCGGCTCGCGGGTGGGCGAACGCTCGACCATAGGCACGGGCTGCCCTAATACAGTGCCCAGCCGCACCCAGTCGTCTGATGTGCTGAAGTCTGAGTGCGTCATATCTAATACTATCTAAAACACCAGTATAAAAGGCTTACATTTTCTTATACTTCTTGAGCCGCTGGTTGAAGCTGACGTGCGGCTCGCGGGTGGGCGAACGCTCGACCATAGGCACGGGCTGCCCTAATACAGTGCCCAGCCGCACCCAGTCGTCTGATGTGCTGAAGTAAGTACGTCATATCTAATGCTATGTATAACACCGTTATAAATGCTTACATTTTCTTATACTTCTTGAGCCGCTGGTTGAAGCTGACGTGCGGCTCGCGGGTGGGCGAGCGCTCGGCCACAGACACGGGCTGCCCTAACACCGTGCCCAGCCGCACCCAGTCGTCTGATGTACTGAAGTCTGAATGCGTCAGATCTAATGCTATAAAGATATATCAAATTATTTCTAGGTAAGTTGCATTGATACGTAGTTTGGTATTGCAGTTGCAATCTTTAATAATAAGTTTAGTAATAATTTTTAATAATAAGTTTAAAATAATTTAAGGCTTAAAGAAAAGGGTAAATTTCATTTGTGAAATACGTCATTAGACTAGCTGCATTTTTTAAGCATTGGAAAATTAGCACTAACTAAGTTTGAACTTTTCAATAGTTACATGACCACAAAATATTTAAGAGTCCATCTGAAATAACAGAATTAAAACACAGATACGAGCACAACTACTGCTATTGTTAGATTATATAAGGCTTCGTTGTTCTGATAAAAATAATATTACAATAGAAATTCTATTGTTTGAATTCAATAGGAATACTAGTATAAACCGTGCACACATTCTTTAAAAAATATTCTCAAAGTTATATTTATGTTCCAAAATAAAAATATTGCATCGCGCTGCTCGTTTAAATTTCAAACAAAAATCTAAATTTACTAGCCTTTTATTTCAGACAACAATAAAAGAACAACAAAGAGTATTTCGTGCTATTGTTACTCGTATGTAAATTAACTTCTTTCAGAATGTACGCATTTATGAAAAAATGTACGCATACGTTAAATATTGTTGTTGGGGATTTTAATATTTAAAATATGTACGTCGCAGTTTATTTTTTAATGAAGACCATATTTTCCGATGTTTTACTCAGATAAAATCAAGCATTCGATGTATTCTGTGCGTACTTTTTATAAAACAATTTTTTTAACATGTGTTCTTTTACATACAATTCATACTTTTTTTTAATTTAAGTTGCCAGTGTTGTTCTTTACAAAATGTTATCACCATAATGGACAATTAAAGTAGTAGACGTATTATAAATTTAAATATCACAAAAAATTGCTCAGATTATAAAACTTATGTAAATAATATTGTGTATTTAATTAATGGAAAAGCAATGCATTAAAATGATTAATTTAAACACGAAAGAAACAAGTATACTCACGTGAAACATCCTTAAGTTTATTATAATGCTTCGCGAACGCGCGTGAAGTGAGCAGAAATATAACTAAGTTACTAAGAAGGATCACCGCCACTGGTCCATAGAAATACGGCAACGCCGCTTGGTCCGCTGCAAACATTCAATTTAATTAATATTTAACAATTATAAATGAACTTTACTTTACTATTGGGGAAATTGCCATAATCATCAATCATCGCTTGGCAGGCGGCTTGGTGATCGTAATATGATGTTAAATCTCAGATAAACGTTGCTAACCGTTTTCTGGTACGATGATCCCTTAGTCGCTTCCTACGACACCCACGGGAAGAGATTGAGTAGTGCTATGTGCGTGAGCGGCATGCTGAGGGACGTCTTCTTGCTGAATGTATGGATGATAAATTAACAACAAATGTCAACTAATATTGACTGGACTCCTCAAGAACGGAAAATCCTGGCGACGCTATGTGTCAGCAGAGGATAAGGTGATAGGATTGATATGGACCGATGTGAAAGCCCAAGATCGAGCGAAATAGCGAGCATCGTAGACGCTCTCTGCCCTATGTAGAGGACTCAGGACCACAAGTAATATAAATAACAAAAAAAACTAAATTACTTTTAATAATAACTTCCTAAGGTAAATTTGCTGAAATTATTAATTATAATTACTAACTAATTCCCACAGTTTCACTTGCAGTTTCAAGAACATAATAATAGTCAAAAATATTTTTTCAAATCAATCCGAAAGTTTTAAATTACCCAATTTAAAAAAAAACATACTTTTCCGCTCTATTATATAAGTACAGAAAAAGTACTGACAACTAACAATACTTATGAAAATGGATGTGACTGAAATAGAGTAACAGCTAACGGAATAATTTAGCTGTCTTTTATTATATTATAGTTATTAGAGTTGTTTGCTACAAAAAGTGTTCTATTTACGATACAAATCAATACATTTTTACCGTCGACGTTATTAGAATAAATAACTAATTATCCACTTCGGAATTCTATTTCAGAATAGCAAAGGTCGCTTTTACCCAAGAACAGTATATTAATTTTTAAACAACAATATCTCTTCTCTTCTCTTCTCTTCTATACGCTTCTATATTATTTTCTTTATTTATATACTTCCTGATATTTTGCGATTACACTAAAATTATAGCCACATATAAATACTGGTCTCTATAACACAAATAACTTTCTTAAACAACTTCTTCAGCTTTATATTATTAATATAGTAGCATACACTTAAATATAAATAGAAAGAAATACTATGAAACTACATAATTTTTAACGATGATATATACCTGGCAAATTATCTGACTTACTTTTAAACCAACAGCCTTTGACTCCAAAATTCGGTTTCAAATAAGTACTAGGTACTGCGGGAGAGAGATCCATAGTAACGGTAATGATTAGCAATAGCACTGGGAGAAGCACTGCGTACGCGCAATACCATGCGAATCTTCTGCGCATGCTCCGTCTACTCACTGACGAGTTTATGTATCTTCTGAAAGGAAATGGAGAATTAATAATAAGAATAAAATGTATTTCTTCATAACACATGCACATATCCCATACTAGGATTCCCTGTGACGTGAGTTTCTTCCACATCGATAAAACATTTATAAATCTATTTTAGTGAATTACATAATTACTATAATTTATTATTTTTAAATAAATAAATAATCAAAAATTGACTTAAAATATGATTTAGCAATAAAGGAGCCGGTGTCACCCCCCCAGCACAAGATCGGCGTGGAACAGTGTTTCGCACGGTGAGCGGGGGCCCGGAGGCCTGTATTCCCATCCCATTCCTCTCCTATTGTGTTCTACTCCTCTCCTAACTTCCTATAATTAATCCTCTCTTTCCTTCAAGCCAGCAAGGCATCTCCGACATTTTGATGTTATATTTGTTCATGAGCTGAGGTCAGTCACAAAAAAAAATCTTGTTTTGTTTCTGTGGTAAACTGGTGTAGACTCATTTATTCTCCCTTGTCAATCTATGTGAATTTGTGACTTGTCGCGACCATCGGGTCAAAAATGTTTGCAAATCTATGATGTTGTGTGTTCGCAGTGACAGTTTGCGATAACGATATCGATAGAAGGGGTAACGACCGCTATTTATACGCAAACTATGATCTATTTAAAATCAATACAAGCATAACTTTTGTATGGAAAATAAGCCACATAACCACAATTATTTTTTATTAATTTAAACGTAATATTAATAACTTTTAATTGTTTAAAACTTATTAATATTACGTTGTTAATGTTACCACCGTAACCACGTAAACCTATTCAGAAAGAATACTTGAGCGACAGTTTGCCACAAGCCATTAAAATTAGGTCTTACTAGCTGATCCGCGCGGCTTCGCTCCCGTAGTATAATGTTATAATTTTCCCCGTTTTTTTTTTTCACATTTTCCATTATTATAATAATTATTACAAGAATGACAAAGAAAAACAAACAAAAAAAAATAATTCAACTTTGCAAATATTTACAGCAGACTACTAATTAAAACTTAAGCGTGACCTAATTCTTACACAGACATCATGAGTCACGACTGTGCAATGATGCAGAGTCAAATGAGGAGGCCACTCACTGTACGCTACGGCATCAATGACAACCGAATCACTGATTTTCAGTGGCCCCTCTCGCCACGATTGAAGAGAAAGGGAAGAGAGAAACAAAAAAGTGCATAAAATATTGTATGCAATACTTACCGGACGTTCAAATACGTATCAAAGCACATCACGTTTAACCAGAAAAAACATGATACAAATGAGAATTGGATGAGGTAGGCTGAAAGATAATCAGAATATTAATCAATGTATTTTATAGTGGAAAATAATTTAGTATTCATTAATCATGCAGATTATATTAATCTTGTGGAAGTTATTAAAACGCGGTCTTTGAACATCCTAAAACGTAGTGTTATTTTAATTTATTAAAACAATCAATTACAGACTTGAATAAATTTAAATCTTAACATTGAAATAACTTTTAATTAATCTTTAATAAACATTTATTATCATTCATATACAGTACACAAAATAGTAGTGGTCCGGTTTCTATAAACAACGGAACGTCATAGTATAACAGACACGAATCGTTTTCTCAAACGAGCGGTTATAATCAGCAAATCGGAACCAAATTTTGATTGTTATGTTAACGCCACATCTAATATAGATACACTTTAGACTTACTTAGTAAAATATTGTACAGTCCATAAGTAAAACGACACGTTTTATTTACAGTAACTGGGAAGTAAGAAGATAGCTTTCATAGAGCATGAACCTTACCCATCAAAGTGCAGGCTGCGTTAGGAAACGCATGACCGGCTAGTTGCGTAGCGGCTAAACATGAGAATGCAATGGCTAAGCTAGTCGAATGACACGCTAAAGCCTTCCCATGAGTATCCCGTAACTCCGTTATAAGCAGATACACGCACGCCGTCGCCAGCAAAAAAGGAACCGATATTATTAACCCTGAAAATATACACTTTATTAGCAATGATAAGATTAATATGAAAACAATGTTATAGAATTCGGATAGAGTACTTGGAGTGCTTTGTTCATTCCTAGAACAAAAAGATATGAAGATAATATTTATTATAATATGTTTAAGATATCGATACCTAAATTGCGAGAAATCTCTAGTGAAGGATTGTTATAGGAAATATATTATTATTACTATAAGCTCCTATCTATCCTTATTATAAGCTCTGAGCTTGAAAATTAGTATATTTGAAGAAATAACACTTTGATGTAACAACATTTTCAGGGACAACAATACTTAAATTGTCTGTAAAGTAGTTGTAGTTTTTTTTTTATATATGAATATATCTCGTATTAGGAATGGGGCTGACATATTCATGTAAAATCCCTTATAATATTAAATAGTAAAAGTATATATTCCACTTTTAAGCACAATTAACTAATAAAGGATTATTATATACATTATTATTAACAAGAAAGTTCAAAAACTTTACAGCAAGCGTGGTTACGACGACAGTTGTCTTCATTGGTGTTTCAAAAATAATGAACTCACGTTAAAACAAACACTAGAAAACACTAATAAAGAATATAACTGAACAAAAAATAAATATTAATTCTTAAAGCGAAATCAAGAACGCTTCTTTCATTTACCTTTTCCTCATATTGAAGCTAAAAATATCCTGAATCAAAATAAAGAAATACACAACGGGCCAAGTTATTTTTGATTAAGATTGGTATCGTATAAAGTAGTAAGTAAAAGTCAAGTATTTTTTTAAATTATAACCAACAATTCTTTTTAAGTAGCTGATAAAGCTGTGTCTCTCAATTAACATCTATTGACGAATGCATAGTCCATTGCACGATACTATTTCTAACAATATAGTATCTAATCAAAACACTATTTTACTAATTAAAAGACAACAGCGGATACAACTAAATAACCCACTAATTAGTTAACATTTACTTACTAACCGATTGCGTAAGCAACAAGCGTAGGCGAGGTGCCGGCTTCCTCCACCGGCGCCTGGAAGCACAGCAGCGGAAGCGTCACTCCCGCAGGATTGGACTCGTTCCAAAACGTCTCCATACAAAAATTCCGTGTTCCCAGTAATGGAGGCTTACTAAACGGCATGAATAGAGAACCGTTGAATAGCAGGTAAAACTCATCTTCGCTGACTTTGTCGGGCTCCAATTTGTACCTGCGGATTTTGATCAGATATACGGATATTGGCTTTCTTGTTTGCCGGAATGAATAGCTTACTTGGATATTCAATTATACGATAATATTGTCGATTGGTATTGTACGAAAGAATATTTGGATATCGTGAATTAAATTTGTTTAAGAAACCGAATTTGGTGGTGCAATGCTTTGAAAATGCCATTAATTTACATTTTAGGCAACTTAGGCATAATTTACAAATTAAAAAATATGACAGGAACCTTTACCTTCCCATCATTTATTCCTTTTGGCACCAATCGATAAAAATATCTCAAGAAACAATAAAATTTGAAAATAGACTAAAACTAAATCTAAACAATGGGTCCCTCTTCAATTAGGGCAAGTAATCTTACCTGTCATACGCACAAGGATTGCCCACAATTGTTTCGAATACATTGCTGTCATAGCTCCATATATGAGTTTCGTTGGCCTTATGGAAGATGGGTTGGAAGGTCAGACTGGAGCGGGCACAAACAGTCTTGATTTTGCCGTTTTCCATGGTAACGCTCAGGTTTTGACCGCTCGCACAGCATTTTGGCACCACCGGCAACTCTTTTTTCACCTCTTCATCCTGGTAACAGAAAAAAATTCATTATTAATAAATTGTATTATTAACTACCTACAATCATAAATGACTAATGTACGTTTTGGTATCATTAGTTTTATTTTAGGTTATTTGACTTTTAGGAATAAAATATCCCCAAAACCCACGCATTTAATAAAGTAATACGAGTCAAATTAGGTGTCCCTCCTACATTTGGTACTTTAATGTGAGCAATTAACTTATATTTATATATTACTGACTCGTTAAACTCAGGTTTCAAAAACATTCGAGAAAATTAGGTCGTCCCACATAAGAGGCAATTTGAAGGAAGGACAACTTAATTTGGGTGTTATTTAAAAATGATAAATTGAAGGATCATATGACGGTAGCTAATCAAAATTCAGGGTGTGTATTTGAACTTTGATGTAGGTATTCATAAAAGATTGAGGTTAGCTGATTTGAGCTTTGTTCTTAAAATTGGTCACGTACACATAAATCAAACATTTTGTGAAGAAGACAATTGTAAAAGAATTTTTTATAGCTTTAATTCCGAGATTTTATATATAGAAAATCCCAATAGATTTATTACGAAAGATATTATCATTGGACTAGCCATTCTGCGCGCCTTCACTCCCGTAGCGTAATGTTATGTAACCTTTCCTCGATTAATGGTCTAAATAATAAATAAATAATAAATGTTTATTTGTTCCAAAATTGTCTAACACAACATGTTATTTTCAAACCAGATCAATATTTCCCGATATTGGCGCGTTCAAACAAATAATTTCTTCAGCTTTATATTATCAGTATAGGTTACATACGCGACCGTAACCTTTAATGCTTATCAATATCAGCGATTAGCACACAGATTAGAGAATAAAAGGCAGATGGATTGTTCCGAAGACTCGAGTGACGCTAACTACACGTACGTACACGTGCATCTGTGTGAGTTATATTTGAAAATTTCAAAGCCCTTGTGATGTGTTGTGTCAACCTAGACGAACTTTTTTGTATTTACTTTTGAAGTTTGTATTTGCTTTTCGGCGTCATTCGAGTTTTCAACCGCATTCCATCTGCCTTTTATTCTCTGTGGAATAGCATATTTAGATTATACGTCAGATGAAAACAAAGTCGGTAATTCCTAAATTCAATTGCGGGAAAAAAGGTCAATATTGTCACTGTGAGCTTGTTAAGGACGTGCTTCTGATGCAATGAGACATGATGTCATGGGGAATGCAATATACGAAATGCTTTTCCGGATGATATTTACTAACTGTTTGTGGAATTACCGCTTGTTGTGTACTCATGTTCTTATGTTTAGTTTATTAAAATAGCTAATTAAGGATTATTTTATAAGGCAAGATGGAAAATTGTGAGTTGTTATACAAAATATATATATATAAGCGCTTGTATTTATGACTTGGATTGAGGTGATCGAATTGTTTTTAATGACCGAGTTTACATAAATACTGTAAAGCTCATACAATAAAAGCGATTAAAAATACTTTCTAAATGAAATTACATACTGTTTTTATATATATTGTTTGATATTAACAATTAGTGTAAGTATAAGTAATTTTTAGTAATCCATGATATAAGTCGTTAAGTCGTGTAAGTTCGCCTACATAAAATACACTGAAAACTACGTAAAAATCAATCATGGATTTTTTTTTACACTCACAAATGGAAGTGACACTCAAATTGTGTAATGATTACTCATGTGTTTAACATTATTGGAGTAATCAAACACAATAAAGTATATTTTTATGATAATTTTGATTTTTATTTCATTATATCATTGAAGATAACATATTTAATACTAGCTTTCCGCCCGCGGCTTCGCGCGCGTGGACTACTAATTTCTGTATTTTAGAGGCGCACAACCAAAGTTTAAAAAAATAACGGTCGCAGGGCCATGGCACATCTAGAGTTTTCTATGGAAATAGGTTTGACCAAAATCACAATCACAGTGCACGCGCCTCTTCAAAATACAGAAAATTGTATTCCACGCGAGCGAAGCCGCGGTCGAGGAGTTAGTTATTTTTTGAAGACTTTTGAGAATCTATGGACTGTTTTAACGTCTTAATCTATACGTAAGGAGTTTAAAAAGGCATGTCTGCAACTAACCAAAACCTTACATTATCATGTGGTATGTCATTTTCACGACTTTAGAAGCGTATATCACAAAAAATATTTATTTTAGCAAAAAACGCATTAAGAAAACTCTATTTCATTTTTAAAGACCTATTTAATGACACCTCGTTTAATGATTTACTCGCGTCTTTTGTTTTTTACCCTCCGTTTACATGTATGGGAAGCCACCCTTAAAAATATTATTTTCAAATAAAATGTAGCCTATAATTTGAACCTAATATTGGTCTATCAGCATGTGCAATTTTATCAAAATCTGCCCAGTGGTTATTACGTGATTGACGCACATACAAACAGATAAACAGACAAACAGACAAACAGACAAACAGATAAACAGACAAACAGACAAACAGAAAAAAAAAATTCTAAACATGGTTTTGGTATCTATAGAACATACATATTGCATACCAATTACTCTTTTTGAAAAATATTCAATGTACAGAAATGGTTCGGTTACTGTTTTATTATATGTATAGATATGAAATTTTGGTAATGCTATTCTATTAATATCTCCATTAGTCAATTCAGTTAATATCATTAAGCTTATTAACTCTATTTCAGAAAGTAAAGCATTATTAGGGAATAAATTGGATTTCAAATGACGGATCACGTTTCAATATTTATGCGCCAGTCTTTCAGTCGTGCGCCAGATTCGTGATGGAAGCTTATCCAAGGAATGAGGTTCGCTTGTAAATGTATTTGTCACAGTTTATAAGTGAAAGTACTTTAAGCATTGGGTATTTAATGGCCTTGAGTAATTCGGTATTGTATATTGTAAAACTGATATTTACAACCACTGTATAATAAAAAAAATACATTTATTTTCCAAATACACTTTGACACAAAGAAAGATTTCCATTATACATTTTGTACAATTTTCTATAAACTTGTATGAGCCTCTGCTGCCGAAGCAAGCAGCGCCAATACCCCACAGACACATTTATTTATCTAAGATTTTATTGTGGTCAAAACAGTTATCCTTTATATTTATCCTAGTTAAATGTAGATATGTATAAAAATGCGTGCAAGAAAAAGTGTATGTAAGTGTGTGCACTTATGTGTGTGCATGATATATATTGTATAACTGTTTTTATCCCTTATAAAAAACTAAAATGTATTACGCCAAATTCATTAAAACGTTTTTTCAGTAATTTTTACGTACTTCATATTGACATTTTATGAATTAAAACAGAGCACCGATGAACTTTAGTAAAACCCCTGTGTTTACCTTTATTTTTATTTTAATATTATTCTCATTATTTTCAAGAGCACATTAAACATTGTGCGCATTTTCCAACTTAGTAACTGTCTACAGTCTATCCAATTAACGATTTTAATGAGAGCAAAACAAGAAATATCAGGCAGATCCAATTTACAGAACATCCTATTTACAACACAGAAACAAAATACCCCTTATCTCCACGTGTATAACATAAGTAACAAGAGAAATAACAAAATAAAACGTAACGAAGTCGAGAAAAACAAACATCATTGGAGAAATACGAGCGACCTCTGTCCAAAGTTCTCAACTCGGTAAGGTGAGGTTGATACAATTTGTTTTATACGTCCTTTCCTCAGACCCCAGTGGAAGCCGCGTGCCATCATTGTCAACTAACTACGCCGCACGAGGAAACCCTGTAAACTTTTCTGACTTCAATTTGCAAAATTTGACTTCTGTTTCAAGGTTTGTTTTACTTCGCTCTTTCGTGTATGTTTAAATCCTCTTGGGTATTTAGCTATTTGAACAACGTTTAAGTATTTAAACAGACTACACTGTTAATCCGGGTTTTATTATGTAATTTCCAAGAATATCGACAAATAAGACGACAATAAATATAATTACGTCGGAAAACCCTCTATAAATAGCTTCCGTGGAATTGAAAGTTGAAGCTCCTCATTAGTCCGTAAATGGAACAAAATAGATTTCAAAAATAAAATAAAAGATATTTTCTACTATAGTGTGCGGAAGTCGGTTCTTTTTTGGTAAAAAGTTATTATTTTTTCATCAGAGCTAATCCGATATCAGTCTCCGTCTGAGAGTTTAATGTGTATAAACATAATTTAACTGCAAAGCTTATTCTGTTGATTTTCGTAGAGTTCTCAAAAAATAATATATATAATTTCAATAACATTTGAACCAAATTTCTATGGGACACCACTATCACTCCATTTTTTCGAACGCAAAAAGAATTTTCGCATTCGAAAAAGAACATACATGAAAAAGTTCGGTAGAATTGAGAATAAAATGTTAATAGACTGAGTCACATTTATCTCGGAGACACAAATACGTAATGACGTATCGGACGAATTAAAACAATATAAAGCTAGTGTAACTTAAATGAAACAGTCTCTCGAAAGTTTTCCGAGATTGGCTCAGTAAATTGAAGCCTGGATTGACCCCGCCAGCTGTAAATAAGACTGAAGATTTGGAAAATGTGACTTCTCCAAGCTTCTAAACCTACGTAATGTTTGCTTGTTCCGTAACTATCTGTTGAGCGTATTAAGTAAGGGCAAATGGACTTAATAAAAATGCAGTAAAAGATAACCGGCTTTTGGGAATTACATATTCGAGGAATTACTTATATTATAATACTCGTATTTATAAAATTATCATGTGTTCTTTTTATCTTAAGAAAACAAAGAGGCAAGTATAAGTATACATGTATCTATCTATCAATAAACAATAATCACTATGGTAATATACGTATCCACTATAAGCTTTCTTCGAATACATTTTATTTGTAATGTTTTTCATGAGTAAAATTAAAACATATACTACATATTAGTACATGTATTAAAAACCTACACTAAACTCTGTTAGTGCATAAATTAGATACTAGAACCATAAAAAGATTTAAGTAAAAAAAATCAAAATCCCTTACATCAAGTCTCATTATTTTCGAAATAATCAATACTTCTTATTCGTAAACTAATTGGAGTCTTATGACTAGGTAAGACATACTTCAGTAATCAAGTCACGTTTTGAATACATAAGGTAAAATAACAAAGGAAAAGGTGAAACCCTGATCTGATAAAATTTGTTTGAGTTTCGCAAGTTTGTATTTCTGCAATGTTTCGTGGTACGTAGTTAATTAACCTTTGGGTAGCATTATTGGCTTTTTGATTTATACTGATAATAAAAGACCTAGATTTAATGAAGAAAGAAATGGAGATAGCTGTGGTTTTTAGGTTATCGGTTACTTTGGCATTACGTGAAATAAATTTTGTGAACATAAAAATGAAAAAAAAAATTAACCAGAGAAAGTATACGAGTATATTAATTTATAGAAGGTAACTAGCCGCGCCCCGCGCAACTTCTGCTTCTATAGCAACTCCGAGATTAAAAGTAGCCTATATGTTATTTTGAACTCTCAGCTACATGTATACCAAGTTTCATCATAATCGGTTCAGTAGTTTTTGCGTGACAGAGTAAAAACATAGATATCTACATCCTCAAAAACTTTCGCATTTATAATAACAGTAACATTAAAATGACTAATAATAATATTAATCTTATTATTTATTTTTAACACTACAACTTTACAACACAACTTTATAATTAACATTAAAGGTGTTTTTTGATAAGACAATGTAGTGTAGGTGACTTTCTTTCTCTACCACCATTATATTAGATAATTCACAATAATCCTTTAATATAGTTTGGATTATAGCTTATAAAACAAATTGCCACAGCCACGCAATTCAATATACCACGTTCAATATTCTGATTTTATCGTCCGAATCCACAAACATTTGTCCTATTTTCGGACGCGTGAACATACTAAATAATGTAAGAGTCGAAAAAGTTAGTGAGCCCGAACGTCAGAGGGTAGGAAATAGAATAATTCAGAGGTCGCTTTGTCGCGTGAGTGGGCATGTGTCAGGCGATACTACAGATACATTTGCGAGTGGTAAATAAAGCCCGAAATATTACGTAATTATTGCAGTAATTGTGAAGTGATATCGTTGATTGTCGCTGTTAATTTGGGTTCTCTTGCATGGGTGCATGAGTTTACAATCTTATTTTATAAGTTATAAAGCTTGTTATTTTCATAAATTGGTATCATACCAAGTTATGTAGCTATCATCTTGGACGAATCAAGACTATATTGAAGCCATAGGGGTCTTCTCTTTCCTGGTTTTACTCGTAACTTATTATGAATATATTCTATAGTCCGGTCCTTAGACTAAAAAAATAGGTTGAAATTACTAATAAATTGGAATCATTATATCTCCGAAACGGTGGCTCCTACGAAAAACAGTATAAAAACATTTTTATGATCTACAAGTTTAGTCTGATGTATTTTATTATAAAACTTACAACTTAGCTTCAAATCGTGAAAAACATTTTTTTTACATTTGACCTTATATATTTTTTTCACGGGAATGACAGGAACTGATGGGCTTTCCGATTTCGTTTATAATTGTATTTTGAACAATTCACTTGTTTCTAATTTATGTAGCACCATGCATTTGACCAGACTACTATTTGACATGTTCTTTACTATACTGCAGTATGTACACATGTAGTAATGTATAGCGACAAGGAATGAATATTGTCATTTTGTTTACTTTGTTGCAATAATTACTCTGTCAAGCTTACGACGAGCAATATTCATTGCTTCATTCCAATACCTCAACAAAAATAATTACAGTTGACTCCCACAAAAGACTACTGCTTCTGAACACATGTGTGCCATGAACACTAAAAGATGTACACTTTTTTAAACGTACAAGTATTTCTGATGAAGTATAAATAACAATAAAATTAAATATAGACCACAAGGACTTTCACAAGATATACCATAATTCAAAATTTTCAATTTTTTTCAAAAACCCAGTAAAATGTATCCACATACGTCATAATATCCTTCCTGGACTAAAGATGTCAGTATAAGTTCATTTCGTAGGAACCTCATAGCAATCTTTGTAAGTGAGTTCCGCTGAGACCTTATCGGGCTTTATAAGATATTTATTCCAATTTATTCTTCATGTAAATTGCACTGTTTCTGTTACAAAAACTATGTACACATCAGCAACAGTATGTGATAAGTACAGTTTGACCTCATTGTCCTTCCCAACTTGATAGAAATACGTACTGGTTGTATTTCTTAACCATCTCGAAAATTTTAGGTGACTATAGGTAAACTCAAACGAATGTGATGCAAATAAAGTAGTATCCAAAAATTTAATAAAATGTTTTTCATCAACATAGCATTATGACTTTCCTTATACAATTGTCAGAGATGTCAGTATAAGTGTGTTACATAGGAACCTCATAGCAATCTCCGTAAGTGGGTTCCGCTGAGACCTTATCTTTATTAGTTATTTATTCCAACATATCACTCCGAGATGTCCGCAATGTAAATTGCATTGTTTTCTTACAAGCTACTCCATGTAAGTACAGTGTGACCTTTTTATTTATTGCAATTTGGTACAATTATATGTATGAGAATTGGAAACAAAGTAATTTCAGATTTGAAACAAGAAATTTAATTTTTAAATTCAAAGATGCGTCTGGTTATAATAAAATTAAGACGAGACCTTGTTTATAATTTATCATTTCACCTATTAGGTGAAACCTAAAACTTACGATAAGTATTATTTGTACAACTACAAATTTGTTTGCACAAAAGGACTGATGATAGTAATAGTTCTTACCTGGTTTTATACAAAACTTAATTATAATTTTTCTTGTTTGTGTTTCTAAACCTACATCAACACTATTAAATAATATTTACAAATCATAGTTAAAACTCTTTGCCGGGAATATTTTAGTAAATTCATTATAATAACTACACCATCCTTAAAAAATGTCGTGTCGTTTGTGTATTTTTTGTTTCTGATAGGCGTATATTGTGTCCCTCCTTGTTCAATCTCATTAATTAATTTACCTTGGCAACATTGTATTTTATATGTTTTGAAGAGGCAGTAATAATAATGAAACGATTGTTAATTGAATTGGTTATTGAATGAGGTGGAGACAAAAATAAATAATATTATTCTTTATGGTTTAAAAATACAATTCTATAATGGTGCTACAAGTAATCACATTTTTAAAAATTAATCAACCAGTGACATTAGCTTTAAAAGTACTGGACTTTTACTGTGTTCTTTGACTACTGTATCTGAGTCGCCTCAGGGAACCACATCTAATCAGAAAAATCGAAGTTCGTATAACGGTATATAGGATGGAATTTTGTAATGCCTGAAGGAAAAATTCTTAATACTAAAAATAGAAAATTTTGCTCGAAACATTTCTTTATTTTTGGTGCCTTTATTTAAAAAAAAACATGCATTCAAAGATTTACGAAAATACATGGTTTTAAACTTATGATGGATGGATGATATTATCCCTATAGTTGATCTTAATATTTCATGCAATAAAAATAAAGAAGAAAATTTTAAAAAACTTTATTCGGTGCGATTTACGAGCTTAGCAGGCGATTTTTTGGAAAAATTTCGATGCAGTTTTGTTTCTTTTGTATATATCTAGTGTATATTTGTATATCCATTTCTTTGACACGCCCTACAACCCAAACGGCTCGACGATTTTAAACAAGTGAGGTGTTGTTGAATTCGTTAGAAATCTGGCAGTACAATAGGCTATATTTTTCTTCAAAATGGCGTTTGGAAATCAAAAAGAAGGAGTGGGAAGGATTAATTTGTTTCATACATAACGCAGATCGATTTTTTTAAATAATATATTTTACAAACACATCCTAATGAGGAATACTAATGAATCAAATAAGCTCACCTCTCCTTTTATTATTATTTTTCTTTCTATGTTAAAGCAGGCAAGCGCAGCGTGGTAGTTACACAGATGCGAGCTTGGCCCAATAGTGCAATTCTCGGCTACCATTTTTTTATTATTTAATTTTTTTATTAGCATAAATAAATGAGGATTTCTTTTGGTAGGAAGTAGGTCATCGTGATACACAAGAAGACCAAACACAAATAAACAAAGTCATTTAGCAAGCTACAGTTCAAACTACCTTACAATACAATAAAAAGAAATTATTCCAAACGTCAAGTGGCCGTCCATTATAATCCGACATCAAACGTCAACTACCGTTACTGCGCCTTTAATGCCATTAATGATTCTCATTTTCGATAGATAATGCGATTATAAAGTACCCATGATGGCTTAGCGTCTTTAAAATTTATAAACTTTATGTAAGTATTGCAGACAATTTTATATTGGGTCTATATTTATTAAAATGATTTAGTTCCTGTGATCTATGAATGTTTATATGATATATGATATGTATTATTTTAACATATATACAATATCTTATGTAAATTTTAAATTCAGTGTCGTTTTGTTTATCACTAGCTTTTCCACTAACTTCGCTTTCGATAGTTATAGAGCCTATAGTTTTCCGCGGTTAATTACCTTAATTTTATCACAAAAAGATTTTTCAAACTGGTTTAGAAGTTCCTAAGATAAATGCGTTAAAGTAAAACAAACAAACTCCTCAGATTCATATTATTAATTAA
>LQNK01000098.1:210187-243674 GCA_001586405.1 Phoebis sennae
TTTGAAATACGAACGTCATTTGTTTGATATTAACTTTTATTAAATTGCAACGATCTTCGTTATTTTTGACATCCATACTAATTTTATACTTACATTGAATAAGTTTACTCTTTTGTTATTTTTAATGCGCTCATCTTCGAAACTACCCGATGGATTTGAAGAATTTATAATCAGAAGAATTTAATTTAGAAGTTTCGAAAATTCTGATTTCGATAGGCAGTTTAATGAGAAAGTTTTCTAGCATAGCATATGCAATTACAGGGGAAAAACCAGGGTACAAAAAATAAAGTCGTTTCCCGCTGTATATCCCTGGATATGCTTATATCTTTAAAACTACCCAATGGAACTTTTACAGTTCTTTCTAATAGATAATGTTTAAATAGGGGGTTTATGTGCATATAGCATACATAATCGCGCGAAGCCGGGGAGGGTCGCTAGTAATTTATAATGAATACCGCATTTCATATCCCAATGTAACGTGTCAACGTCACGTCACGCAGATAAGTGTGAATGGCAGTATCTTCGGAGACATTTTTTGTTATCCTTTTTTATCTTTATTATGTTTACACTTTTTCAGTCATGTGTGCAATGACTAATAAGTTAATAGTAGTACGTGTATGACGTATGTATTATTTAGTAAACTGTAAATATGATTAGTTTTATGGATGATCAAACTGAAATGAAAAAATAATAATATGAAATGCTAATAAAGCTAGTGTCTAAGACAAATTGTAATTTCTAACACTATCATATTAGCAAACAGCCTGAAAAAGATTGATTATTACTATTATATTAATAGACGGTATTGGTTCAATGTATTAATAGTGTAGTAAAGATTATAAAGAAGAGGGTATGTGTACCCTCAAGTTTAGTCTGGTATCGAGCTGTCATGGTGTTAAGTTCTTCTTATAAAGTAACAAATATTCGTGTGTTTGATAATTGTTCTTGTATTCTAATAATTATTTTTAAAGATTGCTGAAAAATATATTAATTTAATTATATAGAACAAGAATGATTAAATAAGGTACTTCTTCAAGTAACGGTAAAACCTCGGTGCTAAACGTATCAAATTAATCGATTAAATTATTCAGCACATTATCATCTCTAACGATTCATGTAATAAGAAGATGTTTTACATAGATTTAAAGTAAGGATTAACCATGCGGAAACTAATAAAGCTCAAATTATGTAGAATTATCATATTTAACATTTTCATAATACGTACCAAATTATTAAAAGCCTCATATAGTCACTGCTTCAAGCTTTAATTAATTTAATTTATTCACATTATCATCACTTTCAAATCATTAAAAGTTAACACTATCACAAAATAGGATTAAATGCAATAATTTACGTCGAAAGAACTTAGTTATTCTTATTTATTGGTACTTACCATGTTAAGTCCCAATAAAGTTTATAGATGTGCATGTCAGGTATTCAACATCAATAATAACTCATGCTTAAAAGATTTATATAAACCTTATGAAAAACCGACTATGATACTACAAGAAATTAATATATTATCTTATTAATTCGCTCACAAACATGTTAAGTAACAATTTTTATTCTAATATGTCCTTATTATATACTATATTTATAATGTTTAAAATAGTTTTCAACTGTTACTTTTTCGGCTACAAACATTTTCTAAAATGGGTAGATAAATGATTTCTATGAAAGATCATAAAAGAACTCTATAATACTTAACGTTAATCCAAATCAATTTTAATCCTTCCTGCAGGTCGATTCTGTTAACATCACATATTCGAATTCACGCGCGAATCCGCGTTGAAATGTCAAATTCGTATTCTGTAACATTGTGAAAATCGACCATAGCGCCAACGAGGGACAGCGTAGAGTAGCTGAACTATTTATAAGTGAAAAATGAAATATTTGACAAATAACAGTATTCTGTAATAAGTTTTTGATTAATATTCGAAATCATACTTCGATTCCATACGTCAAATAATACGATAGGTATTTTGTGAGTGAAAATACAATTGAAAACTCAGAAATGTTGGTTTATTTAATTTTTATGCCATTTCTAGAGCAAGGATTGTTTCAAAGTTTGGAAATGTACGTTCCTAAGTACAATAATGTTTCAAAATAGCTGTTGTTTAAATATTCCGAAGAAAATTTTGCGTGTAGAAGAGACCACTAAGAATTAAACACAAAACCACAAGACTTACACATTGGAAATTATGGAAATTAATTAGCATTCTACATGATTTTTTTAAGGATTTCGATCATAATAACGTATGAATTTCTGTACAATAAAGATTATAATTATTAAAATAAGATCTATTAATATATAAACAAAGTCTCTCATTGAATGTGTCATTTCTTATTTAAGAAAATATAATTGTATAGGTATTTAAGTTTTAAGAAATCTACACAAATGTATAAACCATCAACATTTAATGTGTTTTAAACAAAAATTCGTTACTATTGTATAAAGAAATAATAAAACAGACCCACATAGTAAGTGATGCAAGTTTATTTATCTTTGCTTTTTAAGGTGTACATACTTTTATAAGAAAAACATATTTTAACATAAACAACTTGATCACTATATAATATATCTGACAAAAGCAATAGGCGTTTGGCCATATCGTAGGTCGTACGTAGGTCTCCTTCTAATAGTTGCTATAGTTTTCCAAAAACGTTTTCATCCTTGCTTCTATTCGATACATTTTAAGAAATTCCAAACTAAGAAATATTGTCAGAGTAGAGATATAAATCCTCCATCCACCACAAAATTGCCTTCTTCAGCGTCTAAATAATGCTTAAAATGCTTAATTATTGATAATATTTCTAACAATTTCGCTTAGAATAATGACAAATCGGTATTTTGACTTTTCAAAGTCTGAAAATGTCAGAGGCTTCATCGTTTATTTTTTATTTGAAAAAAGTATTTATTATTTATATAAGATGTTTTTTTCAAATAAATCGAGTTCAAAAATTATTTTTTGTGAATAAACGTCTCAATTATAACAATAATGTGTAACCGTGAACGAAATACATTGAAATAATGGTTTATTATTTTTTTAATGTAATCGTAAATGATCATCTAAAACTGTAACCTAAAAAGGTCATCACTAATTTATGACGTAATTTCACTCGACATATCGAAACTCATTTCACTTCACTTGAGCGACATTGACGTTACAGAATACTAAAAATGTGAGAATCGAAGTGATTTTCGAAGTGAGGGTGAGAGTCGAGAAGAGATTCGAAATCGAAAATCGTGTTTTACAGAATCGACCAGCTGTACTCCTAATAGCATTCTTAACTAGATTGAATAACGCAAATCCAATTAAGAATTGCTTCCGTAAATTTAATAACACAGTTGATTTACTTTTTAATTCGAGCGTTTTTTCGCTCACAAAATAAGGTCATTAACATCGTAATGATTATCAGCAATAACAACTAACAAGCCATGCAACAAGCATTGCAGCAAAAAGGAATAAAGGTTAGTCTTCACGTGTGAAATAGGCCACGTTGTTAAAAGCCTCCATTCGGAGCGTGAATGTATCACGAGTGTGTCCTATGCTTACACGTTCCCAATGAGCTCTTTGAACTTTTTTCACAGTGTACTATTTTATGTGCTAATTTTGCGCAGTATATACTTTTTAATCCTTCCCTTATCTTTAATTTATAGAGAAAGATGATTGATTTATTAGATTTAACCTATTAAGAATCGCTTTTTCGTAAGTTGAATTCCACGATTAAAATTATTTTGCAAAATAAGAAGGAAATTAGCGGTCACAAAAATTATCAGCAATAAAAAGTCGTGTCCCAAACCTTACAGCAAAAAGAAATGAAAGGTTAGTGTTCACGCGTGAGATAGGTCATATTAAAAACCTCCATTCAGTGCGTGAATGAATCGCGAATGTGTCCTATGCTTACGTTACCAATGAACTCTTTGCTTTTATGCTGCTATGATGACGTTTGATTAACACTCCGTTCTATTTCTGTGCTAATTTTGCGGAATGTTTTTTTTTAATTTGAAATTAAAAGATATATTTATAGAATTTTTAAATGTACAACAAACCGCGTTTAAAATAAATTTTAAAGTGTTTTTTTTAAGATAAATTTTTTAAAAAGCTAAATATTGAACCGGCCTACTAGAGTAAAGAAAAATTCAAATCACAATTCCGCTTTATTTTAACTTTTCCGCTTTATTGTTTTTTATTGATCGTTCGCGGTCTGATAGTGATCTGCCCATTTATAACTCTTATATTTATATGTACTTTAATTACAAAATCCAACGATTCCCTTGTAATTTAAGGTAAGATCCTTTTTTTTTCAAAAGTTAATGAAAGATCTATTTCTTTAACTTCAAGCAAAATCAAATCAACAATACTTATAAACCCAATAAATTATTTAAAAGCAAAGTTCATCCTTAACCGTCATAAAAGTGATAGATATAAAAACGGTTATCACCGTCGTCGGTCATCGCGAAGTAGGCCGTCTGACGAGGGTCAACACAGTCATTACACGGCTTCAATACTATGCTTCCCTTTTGGCGGGAACTTTTTTTTTATTTATTTCTTTCCAATAAAAACCAACGGCGTTACCGAAAATCGTATTAAGAAAAGTTCACTATGAGTCAAGCTAATTACAGGTTGTTTTTAGTAAAATGTTTTTAAAACAGAATAACTGAAAATAAGACAAAATCTTAAGTATTATAAATAATATGTTTAATATCCTCGACAGACTCAGAGCGTAATTGACACACAAACATTCACACATTTATAATATTAATAGCAAATAGGATTTCTTAATTACGTTAATTATAATCCTTTCGAATATGCCCCTTTTTTATTAAAAAATAAACAAGTGTTTTTTTTTTATTATAGAGCAAGCAAGAGAAATATTGATTGAGAGAATCATGATAAGAAACTGAAAGAATAGTAGAACAGGATGGCAGAGGAATAGGAAGGGAATACAAGCCTCCGGGCCCACCCTAACCGTACAACACAGTGCAATACTACTTCACTCCGATCTTTTGCTAGGTACCCCGATAATTTGGTGCAAACTTTGCTCTTTTAATGCTGAATATGTTATGCACCAGAATTTCTCTGTTACCTCTAACATCACCCACAGAAAGTAAAGTATAAATGGGGCGGCGACACACGTATTCTAAACCCGTAGCCACACGGCATAAACACTAAAGTTGAAACTATTTAAATTATTATCGACTCTATAACTTATACTTGTACTCAGTTTTACATGGATTTAGAAATTAAATACTTTACATGGTTATAAAGCGCAACCAATCATTAAAAATTATTACCTAGATCTTACATTTAGGTAGACTACTCGTAAAACTAAACTACCTATTAATAACTTTTATTCAGTTTCACTTTCTTTTAGTGTCTTTACTTTCACAGTATTTATATTTCTCACAAGCTGTTGCACGCCGCTTCGCTCCCGTAGGCGGTCTATCCAACACAACAAGATTATTTCATATCGGACAAGTAGTTCTCGAGTTTAATACGTTCAAACAAACTCTTCAGCTTTTATAAGTATAGATAGTATAAATAACTACCTCAGATTATTTTGAAAAAGACCTATAAATAAATCATTGTATAACGATCATCACACATCAACATGAATACAGTATTCTCAAATGTACTAGTAGCGTATCTAGAACCAATCTGTTCATAAGACCACACATAAGCGAATCAGACATGAGTGTCCCAGCTAATAGGATTTCAGTATTTCCACACGACAGAACTTAAATAGTGAGTGAAGCTCCTGCTGGTTCTGCTCTGATAGACTGTGGCCCTTAAAGGCTGGACCAAACATTACTATAAACATATCCGTAGTAAGGCATTCACCTAACACGGCAGTTGTAGAAAATATTAAGTTCTAAATAAAACGTCGGGTTAAATAATAATGTAAAATAATGTATAATAAACCGCGTTTAAAATCCTTTAAAAAGTATTTTATTTAAAATGGAAAGTACTCGCGTTAAAACAAACACAAGATTATACTAATATTAAGTTCTATTCTTATATGAAGAATGTAGATGTCCTTCAAAGTCGAATTTCGCAGTGGCTATTCCTATGGCTATTGGGCCAGAGGGTGTGGGTTCGATCACCACAAGTAGAAAATTATAATGTGATGAACATTGTTATTTTCTACTGTGTGGGTGTTGATTTATCTATAGTTTGTATGTAATAACAAAAAAAATTGTTCGATTTTACTCTGATAAAAAGTGGCCCTAAAATACGAGTGGTTCGCTCCGAGCTAGACCTCGCGTTCCAAACATACAACGTTAACTATATGCAGTTAATATATCAAATGAAAGCTACCTCGATATATTCACACATACCGGACTGGACTTCTCGTCACTACGTACACAGTAAATATCCAAGAATATCCTATCGCGGTCCCCGTCTGTCACAGCCTTTAGACGGGTCAATTTCACATTCAATTTATGCTAACTTCATATTCTCGATCGGTTTCAGCCACCCGTATAAATGTGGGGCGCATCGCACTTTTCACATGACAAGGGTCCTTTACTTCGCGTTTATTTCATACGCCATCCGCCGTCGGATTTAGGGCTGCTATCGTATGTATGTATTTTGATTTTAATTTTTTTAAGTAGTATAATGTCTACTTTTCTCACATTAACTTATGTTGGCTCACCCACCGCTTTTCTTAATTTCCAATATTGTATGAACTGTAGCCTGGAAGAAATCGCTGCCTAGCGATAAGGCCGTCTCTTGTACATGTTTTCTTTGTAAACTTATATTTTCTATCCGTGTTATGTTATGTTGGTGTGCTATTTCACCTGATGCTAAGTGACTGACCGCAGCCCATGAACATCTACAACAGCAAAACGTCACAGATGCCACGCCGACTTAAAGGAAAGACAGGAGATAGGGAAAGGAATAATTTTGGGAAATTAAGAGAGGAGAGGAAGAACAGAATTGGGATGATAATACAGGTCTGCTCACAGTACGAATATTTAAGAAATGTTCATTAATCTTAAGTACCTACTAAATTACGCGTGAAAGTTATCATATGAGAAGTATAATAGGATAAAACTGATAATGTTTATAGATAAGTTGTAAATTAATTAATTTATTGTAAATTTCTGTTATATTAGTAAAAGGTGTTTTATAGCAATAAGAAGTATATTTAAACAGTACACATCACACAACATTAAAATTTTTAAAAGTACATATACAGATTATAACAACAATTGGTAAAAAATAAAAATACACCGACAATAAGTATATTGTATACATAATAATGTATATCGCACCTACCAAAACATTTCAAGTCAAAATCCATTAAAGACTTCCATTTTTTACAATGGCCGTGACTTAACAACAGAATCGTTTTATATTGAGACACGTTTTTGAACGTATTTTATAATTCACTTATTGTATGACATGATTGTTACGTATTTTTACTCGAAATCAATTTCCACTTATTGTCTGTGCTATAAACCCTCAATATCTTTACCTTCTTTATCTTAAACACACGCGAATCAAGCAGATAATGTAATTAACATCTATTATCTGATAAATCTAGATTAAATTGACACTTACGCAAACTAGGTAATCTATAGCTGCGTTAGGTGTCGAAACTACACACTATCTTAGTGTCGAGTAATTTCCTGCAACACCCACGCATGAATTTGAAACACGGAAGCAGATAATTAGCACTTTCTCCAATTAAACATATATCTTCAAGTGAATACTAATGGGTAAAACCCGATATTAGTTATTGGGATTTTATAGTCGTGAAATAGCAGAGGTTTGTCTAGGTAAACATTCGTTTTCTGATAAATTCACATATTAGCGCAAATAGACGGATTTCTTAAAATATCGATGATATAAAATGACGTTATAAATGTTTTATTAAAATATTTAAACCTATATCTAGCAACTTATTCTCAAGCATTCACTATTACAACAATATAATATATCCATAAAAAAAAATGTATTTAGCTACAATCTTCAATTAAAAATTAAAACATTTAATGAAAAGAAAACTTAAAGACGCAAGCCCTAGCTTGAAGTAGGCTTTGGTTACATAATCGTCACCGCCACAGGGCATTGGGACTCTTAACTCCGACTTGACATGGCCTATTTTTGGAATCTGACATCCTTTCTCAGCTCTGAAGAGACTGCGTCAGGAAATCCAATTGTGTTTAGTGCTGTGCACACAAAGAAAGAGTTAAACGAATAGAGACAAAGCGAGGACGTTTTTTAGTTATACTTTGAATAGTTAATGAGAATGGGAATATAATGAGGTCATTACATGTTTCAATTCAGGTACAAACTGAAAATTAAGCTACAAAATAGTGTAGTATTGCATGTTATCGACCTTAATTTGTTCGCTTGCGTATGCTAGCAAAATTATTGATAAATATCAAAATAAAATAGCAAAAAATGCCGCATTTAATGTTTTAATGTTTACATTGTGATTTCTCAGACTTAACTATAATAAGATGATGTATTTCCCACCATTTTGGTCATACGTACTTAGATAGACATTTATCAAATAAAGTAATGTTTATTTTATGTCGTAACCATTGTACAGATATTAATTTACTTACGTGACTCAGTTCCGCGATTTTCGATTGTCAATGTTGTTCATTGTTAACGAAATCATTTCCTAGTTCCTCGTCTACTGCATTCGAGTTGTATCAAGAGTTAAAGGAATTCAATCGATCAATTTAATCATTATACATTTGCATAATTTACTTTCGTTTCCTAATACCAAAACATATTTATTTGAAAGCACCCCTCAATGCCGCGTTAAGATATAATTGTAACGGGTATTAATTTTCTATACAAATAGATATTACAAAGCTTAAAACATACTTTTCCGTGTTCATTATACTAATACTCGTCCGGCCTTTTAAAAGCCAACATAATAATTAATGCAGAAAAACGATTTATGAACAGGTCCAAACAAATGATAACGCCCTCTTAATTTCACCCACGGCGTGGTCTCCCCTGGGTACAGCTAAATGCCTTTATTCCACGCTGAATGTCACCGCTTCATAATTTACGACTCGAGGGCTTTCTGTTCGTAGTTATGACTTATTGTCCAATCGAATAATGCCCTGAATAATCTTCGTTTTGGAATTTTCCAATGAAAATTGAAGCAAATGACGCGTAACTGACATCAAAGATTTAATTTAATAAGCGGGGTATTTTGCTTTTCATTTAAATGTAAATGAATACTTTCAAGAATAAGTTGTTTGTTGACAAAACTAGACTAGCAATCGATATATTGCGTAAAGTAATTCAGCCGGAGTAATGTTCATAATACGGAAGGATAAATGACAGATATTTGTTACAGTCTACACGCTAAGTCAAGTAACTATTGTACCGTATAAACTTACACAAAAATAACATGTGCAACTTTAAGAATTTATTATATGACATTTAATAAATAGATTTTGAGTTTTATTTATTTAAAAAAAGAACGATAATACATAATGAAAATTAGATGACCACATCTATACAGACATAAAAACAAAACACCGCATTTTGAATGCCGATAACTAAAAACCGATTCTCATATTTAACTTTGATTACAACGTGAAACTGTTTGTATATTCAACAACATAAATAAGCTCGATTTTCCGTCAATTGATTTCAAAACTATTCAAACATAGATAAAACGTAATTAATAAAATGGAATGCATATTCATGAAATGCAAATGAATATCAAACAACATAACCGTAAACGTTATAATTTTGGACATTAATGTGTGTTTAAAATAACTCGTAGTGAATGTGAACGTTGAATATATACTTATTTTTGGAAAAATTAAGATATATGACTTCATAAACGTAATGACTTCATAAAAGACAATTTCTTCGTTTTGAAATGATTGGTTGATGACAAAATATTATAATAGATTTCATCAAAGTTTAAAATTAACATTTTATATACCTTTATTCTTTTTTTATCCATTAACGAATTTGATATACTGCAAAATGTAAACTGTAAATCAACTTTTATAACACGAAAAATAAACACCGGACCAAGAATCGCCGTTTAACAATTCCTAAAAATACCAAAATATTAGTCTTTCATCTTAATTACACGGCACAATTAATGAAACGTCATTTGCAAAAGCGCGACCACGTTTCATAATAAAAAAAGTTAATTTCCTTAATTTGGCCGCGTTTTCCTTTAGACGTTCCAATTCTTTCGCGGTCCAGCCAACTGCAAAAAATTCTTGCTTGTTCACATTTTATTCTTCCATTTGTGAGTTTTCTGATCCGGTGGCAGCTGGCTATCCATTTTTGTTAGTGAACAATTAAAATGGGTTCTTTTCTTTCAATATTTTCGTCGTTGAAATTTGTTTAATGATCACCGATTTTTTGCCGAAATACTGATAATTGCTTTTATTGTGGGAATCCTTTTTAAACGATCATTACAGAGTACACCACAAAATAACGATCTGTTCTAAGTGATTTTTTAAATTTTGCAAGTTCAGTCCATTTTTGAAATAAAAAGAGATTTTAACAAAGTTTTTCCGCATAATATTGCATAAATGAGAGCATACATTGTGGACGAACGAAATCATTTACTTTAAGGTTTTTAATTCTCACTTTTAAATATGACGTATAATTATATAAGCTAACCAATATATGGGTATTTAGTATTTACCACTCAAACAACAAGAAAGTCCAAAACGTCTATTCCACGAAAAATGAATGTTTAAAGAAAACATTAAGTACACGAACAACGCATGACTTTAATTCGATCATTACGGTGTTGACGTAACGGCGCCAGTATAGAACGGTCACTCCTGTTAAACCATTATCAAAGATAAACATCGGTGTCAATGCTCGAGATAACACCTTACTTTATCTTGGAACACGTGCTATTTCTATGGAAATAGTCAAATACATTATTTCTATAAATGTGAAGTCAGTAACGTGTAAATATGATATTATTGAGATATGTGAATTGCATGTTCAAATATACGTCATACTTTTACTTTATTTATTTTAATTTAAGCCTTCCTTTTTTCCAATAATTTATTTTCGAAATGTATAATCGAAAAAAATATAGACACGACATGCCTTTTCTAAGCTCTATAAATATACCTTTATTTATACAGACATAAAACAATATTTACACTACATACTAAGGATCCGACATAACTCCCGTAGTGTTGAATAGATATTCTAAGGCGTTGGCCGAAATTTGTGCCACCAAGGTTTACCCATAGACTAGCATTTAATATTTAAACAGAGACGCATATCATGAAAACACTATTACCAAATAGTTAAATTGCTACCCATTTCCGGAGCTCTTGTATGTTTAAAACAAAAACAGCCAATACAATTAAAGATATATTGCATTTACATAAAATTGCATATTAAAATCTTCGAATCTGAGCTCCGCTTTTGAAATCAGGTTAACATAAGAGACGAACTGCTTATTCGGGTGAACACATTCAAAAATGTTTTTATGGCGGCATTTCTTATAACTTGGTCAATTAAAGCGAATAAAATTTTAACGACCGCTACATATCTTGTAAAACACATAAGACAAATTGTTGGTGTATCTGAATCGTGAAGACAAAAAATAAAAGCGTCGGTATCTAAGAATGACAAATTGACATTCCATTTGGAGTGTCGTCAGGTTTTGCACCGCTCGCGATGCTATCGACACTCATAAAATTCTAGACAAGTCTTGCATACGTTTTGTTGTACTTAAATATCTCTACGAATTTCGTGTGTTTATGGTATTATTCTATGGTAACAAAGCGAGGAATTCGGTATTTATATGTTAAGTACCGATTTCAGTCTTCAACTAAAATTATAATGGGACAACGTCACAACATAGGTTCTATCGGTTGATTCTGTATAATATTACCTACATCAATATGTTTAAAAATTCCTATCCAATAACTTTTTTACTTTTTACTGTTATAAATATACTATGTAAATCCACTTTCGTACGAAAATACAATTTTCGAATAACAATATGCGAGAGAGTCGAGACTGGGTACCTAAAAAACCTTATCCAAAATTACATACGATAGCAATTCTGAAAGAAAGAACTTTATTACAAAAATATTGTATTAACCGGTCTTAAAAAAGGGTTTAAGAATACAAAATGAGTGAGAGCGGTGGTTTACATCACATGCGTAATTTTCTTTGAATTTTCTACAAACAACTTTTACAACGTAAAGCGTAATCATGAAATATTCATAAAACATAAGCCGTTTATGTTGTCGTGAATATACCGACATTATGCAGTCATTTTCTTCAGTCTCCGCTTATTACATATTAGAATTTGTGAGGCAAATTATATTTCCACTGCTAATCACTGTCAAATGATAAATAACAAGGAAGTAGTGTACGGTATTCAAATAGTAGGTGAATGACCGTGCTTTGGTTGAAATTGTCGTTCTTCTATTAACGTTAATTTGTTTATAACCCAATTAATATTGGAAAATATGCCGTAAAAGGCGAAGCCATACAACTTTACTCGAACTGTTATATCTCTAATCTAATTACATTTCAATTACTATTATTACTAATTTACGTGTATTGGTATTCACCAATACAAATTAATTAGATATTCATCAAAATATGTTTAATACTATTATATTCATTTAATAATGAAAAGCGGGGGTGAAATAAAACATAGGTACATTATTTTTAATAAGCGATGGTTTTGATAAACTGAAAGTAAAACCCGTTGGCAATTTATTAATAAATGTTAAGATCTTGAAGTACGATTGCAGTTCAACTTTTAACACGAACATGCTATTAATTAATTCCTACGCAATTCAATAAACGAGTCTTGAACATTAATTATTTTCATCACCTATAAATTAATTATTTTCCCCTTTATTTTTATTCAGGCTAAGTGATTTCCAAATAAATTACTTTTGTAAAAAACAAACTGCATCAAAGTCACAATTTGGATGTTGATATTCTAAACAAAATATATTTATTACTTGGACTGTATCACCTAATTTGACAAGCAAATTCCGAAACCATTAAAATCGAAACTTGTCCATAAATAAAGCATCAAACTGTGTGGTCGTTCCTTATTCGTAACGTCTGAGTATTTACGACGTCCCGCTCAGATTTACTGAGACACTACTGTGTAAGGTCAACAGTCAATGCCATGACGATTGTTTATTACTTGTGTTATTTATTCATTGGCAATTTTTACGTACACAATGCAATATCATGAATTATTGCCATAAAAATTACAAGAATTGGCGCAAAAGTGAATTCATTAACTTTATATGACTAGGAACAAATATTAGGTGTAATATAAGCCCCGCAAGACAAATAAGCATTTACCTCATTTCATTATACATAAAAATGCTATTTCTTATTATTAACAGACAATTTTTTATTAAAAATTAGTTTTACAAGATGCAAACGACTTATAAAATAATTATGTATTAGCAATCAACTAAAATATTAACATTTTGTTTAAGTTTAGAACTACATAAATAACCGAAACTACGAATTGTATGAGAGCGATTCCCCGAGGATTTCTACTGGTTGTCATTTATAGGAATAATTTATATGACATTAATTCAAGACTGGTATAAGGTCCTAGAAGTTGAATATTAACTTATTCTTCCCATCAACATTTAGAAGATATTGCTATGTCTTTTTAATACCAGTAATTTTAAAATTAATATGCAATTGGTTTTCTCAACAAATTACAATTTAAATTCCATTGCGTTACTGTAATGTACTCAAATAGTAATGATGTAATGGCTTTTCAATGTAGCAGCAACAAAGTTATTGGCGTTGTTTTCAAACACATGACACAATAAAGTAGTCATGAACGATAAAACACGCAAAAGAGAGACCAAACTACATCCGAAAGCCATTTAGAACAAGTCAACATTCTGCACGGTAATTCGATACAAATCGTTGAGGCATATTGTCAATGCGAAATTGAAGCAAGCCTACGCTATTACCGAATAAAATTTCATAGAAAGCTTAGCAAACAGAGCCTGATGGAGCGAGCCATTAGGGCCCATGCATAAATTGTTAGCTTAGTGACGGTAGCGAGTAGCGACGTCACCTTGTGTTGTACGGGTGCTTGCACACCGATTCGTTTTGATGAAGACAATTTTTAATGGAAAAGATCGGTTACCTTAAAGTTACTGGAAGGCTTAGTATCTCATTTTTGGAAAAAGATTGAATTGAAACTCGTCATCATAAATTTATTTTAGAAATTTCATGCATTAATGTTAATTTGTGGCTTATTATTTAATCAAAATATCGACGGTAATAATCCTGTAACAATAATTCAAATATATTAGGACCGTTACCGACGCGGACGTAAACTTCTGTTGTAGGGGAGCCGGCATGTTGATTTTTTCGCTAAAGATAGTTTTTAATGGAGAAAGATCGGATTCAATATTTTTTGGCATTAGACAACATGCTTTTAAGTAAAATTTCATTTCATCTTCATTCTTAATTCATGGCCCTTATTTAATTACAATAGTATTTTTTCCCTTGCATTCAAAACAATCGTAATGTGTCCTAACGTTGGTTGATTATAAAAGTGAATCTGAAATTATAAATCACAGTATCGTCGGTAGATTCACGAACCAATAATGCAAATACATTAGGGCCCATGCATTAATTGTTAGCCTGGTGACGGTAGCCACGTCACCTTGTGTACAGGTACTTGCACACCTAATCGTTTTGATGGAGAAAGATCAAATGCCATAAAATAATGTTTTTGTAATGTTTCACTCCTGGAGCAAGATTTCATTGAAAATAAGGGTATAGATACGACAAAAATTATCTTTTTTTAAATAATAGATTACTTAAATAAATTACGAAATATTTATTCTAAAAATTTCAAACATTTTTTAAAATCATCCTAAAGATGCACTATAATAAAAATGTCAAAACTTGAAAATCGATATGTCATTTCATTTGACAATCGATGTCTCGCGCCAATTTGACCAAAGTTGAAATCCGTTGCAATAATCCGTGAGCACCTAAAATAGATACCATTACCATAAAACGGCACAGAATAATACATAAATTATACACGTGAAAGGAGGTATGTTATTCTGTGCTACTAATAAGTCTCTCTCTCTATCAATAATTATTTAAAGTATTTATTATTTTCAAGTATAATTTCGTTACATGACCCCGTTGGGGCGTCGCAAATTTTTCAACAATAAAAGATATAATTTTAATTATTAAACAGTATTTCTTAAACTTATCTAATTTTAAAACTTATCCAATATATTTAATATATCATCTTCCATTTAACAAATTAAATGAATAAATAAAATTATTTAAAAAAATAAATCCTATATTATATTTACAAATTAATTAATTTTCAATATTTCTTTCTCTTACTCTATTTATAAGGTTTCATCACTAATGTTTGACCAACCGCAGACAAAAGTGCATTTGATTAAATGAAAAATTGGTGTTTTCGAAACAATCGTAATTTGTGCTGACATTTGTTTATTTCACAGGATAATCAATCTGCGACTAATAATAAATCACAGTATCGACGGAAATAATCATATAACAATAAATCATACGCATTATGAACAATGGACACGGCGGCTATCAAACTCCAATCCATTAAACCGTTTGACCATTTCATAGAACGCATCACGTTTTATTTTATGTACTTTACGATCTTTTTTATCGTGCATTTTATTTAATTTTTATGTCACACTTTTATTTCTATGGTTCTCTAAATTTATTTATTCTTATCATAAAAAAAACTTATACAAATCAATAACACCATATACGGTAAAACCGAACAAGATTTGTTGACCGAATAGATTCGCTATGCATAATTATAACTATATTTCTATAGAGATGAATAATAGTAAGTTTAATAAATAATAATGTATACTTTATTTGCAGTGAATATGTATCATTAGCATATACACTACACAGCCAATTTCAATCACGGAATTGAAAGATATAATTTAAAAAAATACATAAATAGAAATTATATAACTTAATAAATCGGCTTTGCACTCTGTAAATAGTGCAATCACATCAATCAAATTATTAATTAACAATTAACATTCACAAAATAATAAATGTATAGATAAGCATCCGAAAATTATTTTAAATGTTAATATGCTCCGTTGTTCATTCACCCTCGCATTGAATGGCATTTAAATATTCAAATCACTTCGATACAATTACAATCACAATTTGAACTCATTGACGATTGTCGAACACGGCTGTGAACATAACCAATACGTTCCTATCGATCCATTATGCATAAGAATGGTGTTTGTGGCAGCGCCAGCTATGTGACAAATTGTTCCGAGAGAGCATTGTTTGGTAACAGAATAGGCAAGTAGCTTCCATCCCTACTTTGTGATAGCAGATATACTGATCCCAGTTTCACGTAGGAGGTCCGACGCTCCGAGCGATCATAGATTAAAACTTGATAGCACGACTGTCATATCGCTTTGTTTTCTTTTTAATTTAAGTGTTGCCTGTTTTAATTATAGCGCATATGATTTATTATGAAACGAAAACAAAATTAAAGGAACATTTTGTGTAATAAATATGATTTAATGTCGTAAAATTTTGCCTAGAGCATAGTGTTAACGCCTCTTATAATTCTATTACTAAAAGATGATTGCACATGAATAATAGCTTTCATAGATTACAAAATACGAAACTATATAATTTAAATTATTGCGTCTCGCACGTACGACACTCATACTTTATAACGTCTACATGGGCCCATATGTCTTGCTCGACTTTCATTAGCATTATCAATTATTATGGAAAATTGTGAAGTCGCAATCGTTAACATATTATATTAATATAGGTCCTATCGACTATACAATAAGATAAGGAACCGTTTGTACTGTTAAATAGTGTCGTTAAGACGTGAAGGTCCTCCCACACAGTCCAGGTTGGAGGACTTAATTAGTCGCATCTCAACTCTGCGGGATATTTATTGTAACGCACAATTGTACTGATGGTGAACCCGCCTCTCACAATAAGATGGATGTTTTACTCAGAGTAAAATGAATATAACGTTTAAAACAAATGGCTATATTTAAGTTCGTAGACTATTATTGTTCGTTAACGTTTAATGATAAACATTAGTGGGTTTAAACATTAAGTACAATGATTTAATTGGACATGGAATACAACTGACGAGTGATTAATTTGACAAAGAATACGAGTATAAAACATATTTTGGAAAGTCAGATATAAACAAAACGAACGTTTTGATTTGACACTAAAGTAATCTATAGCCTTAAATGTCAACAAATGTGGTTCTGGAAGTAATTTCAGGAGGATTACCGATCGCTATCTTAATTGCTAAGCCGAAATAAAACGCACATCACTTTTGACAAGAACATAAAAAAGCTTCGATGTATGAAGCTCTTCTACTATCTATTGTATTATATGAATTATTTAATCATTTTATAACAGAACGACTGTTTAATTAATATTTGGTTCGACTACATTTAGCCATTATAGCCGATACAGGTGTGTTTTACCCATTATGTTGTACATAAGCGGCTAAGGAACAGTCTTCGTTTATCTTCTATTCTAGAAAATTTCTGTTAGTCGTGACGACAAACAGGCATTTTCTGGGTAAATTGTATTCAGCGACCTGATATATAGCCCCCGCATTAAGTTGTTATAAGTCATTCCAGAGATAACTTGCATTAAAAGCGCGTTAAAATTGTTAATTCCATAGATTATAGAGGAACCGGCTCTATAATCTATGCGCCTGTCACGCTTAAATGTTGCGTTTAAATAAAACTATTTTATCGGAAAGTTTTCAAGATTTACACGTAGATCTTATCTTGATTTTAATTGATACCGATTACGCAATAACGAACTATACGTGAAATTGATGTCATTAAATACTGCATTTTATGCTTGATGTTAAAAATGTTTCTTTAAATTTTATAAATTACATCGTGGTTTATAAAATGGCCAGAGTTCCCGTTACATGATTCATCTTTAATCAGGCAACGGTAAGAATTATTTTTGTATACTGATTCTTTCAAATAAGATATCAATTAAACAAATATAAACATTCAATTCGTTTTTGTATGTTTCGTTTTACTGTATTTTGTTTTATGTCACAGCAGGAAAGTGGAGCATATGTTCACCTGGTTTTTAGTAACTGACTGCAGCCCATGAACATCTACAACATAAAAGAGTCGCAGTTGCTTTGCCAGCTTGATGGAAGGGGAGAGGATAAGAAGAGGAATAATGATGGGAAATTGGTAGAGGATTAAGATAGGATGGCAGAGGAATGGGATGGGAAAACCGACCGGCAATACTGCTTCACGCTGATCTTCGGGGTGGTAATTTCACCGATACGAGCTCAGCCCAATCATGCAATATATGCTCAGCTCCTACTCTTTTATTGCTAAAGATGTTGTGCAGCAGAATTACCCTCTATTAAATATATTATCTAACAGACGATAACAGTTTAGTAAAAAGTTGAAAGAAAAAAAGAAGTTTCTAGAATATAAATGACATAACATAACAAGCAGACACTAAAAATAATAGTCATGTCCAATGAATGCAGAGGAAACTATAGCAAGCTATATGAGTATTTATATAAACATAATATAACATGTTCTGATACGCGTGTCACAGAAGCCACAACATAAAAAAGATTATTTTATCGCTGTCTACAATAATTTCCATTGAATTACAGTGAATAAGAAAACAAATATTGTAAAATATCTGATATGAACGCCCTGTATACTTGTTTATCTTATCAAAGAAGCTTTCAGTAATTTGTATGCAAATAATCTCCCACGTATACAAACTCTGAAGATGGCGGAGTGATATAGGACGTATCTTTAATCTTTATGTACCAATATACGCATTAGATAAGGCACGAATTAAGTAATAGATAAATGAGTAATATTTTATTAGCTAATTTTTTTCTATTCTAATTCTCTTTTCATAAACTTGCACTGCATTTGCATGCTAATTAACCATACCAATAAATTCAAATTATTCACGACTACTGAGAACTAAATGAATATGCTAAATTAAGCTTTATTTATATGACAGTTATCCAATATTAAAATATAATTGGACAATTTTATCTAGGAAAGAAATTATGCTAGTTTCCTTATTTCTAGCAATAATGACGTTGTGTAACTGCCTTAGGCGAAGTTCCAAGACTTAAAATTGGCCCTAGGCTTTAACTAATAGACATTTATAATCTTATAAAAAGTTACCTGCAACATACATATCTATTTATAGCAATATTAATATGTATTTATGTTATTTTGTACGGTTTAAAGGGATCAATTGATTAAAAGACTGCTAATTGAATTATACATTTTATACGACAGCGATTTGTATTAAAAGTGAAAATTGGCTCTGTCAAAGTAATACTTCAAGAGTAGAATTGAATTGAATTGGTCTAAAAGAGCCTGCGCCAATATTGGGTGTAACCCACATCAGACACTTCTCTTAAAGTATCAAAGACATCTAGGCTGTTGCTATCCAAGCTATTTGGAATGTACAAATTATTCAGGTCACACATTCAACTCATCAACGTTAACTCGATCGATTGCATCCAATTCCAAAATCCGAATTTCTTGTTACTCTCCCGACGCTATACCAAAGGATTTTACGTAAAATATAGGGTATGCTTAGAGATTATTGTAGACTAGCGTGCCCCGCAGTTATACCCGTGTATTTCTACCGTGGGATTTCCGCAATATAAACTATCCTATATCCCTTCTCGAGTTTCAAACTATATCTGTTCAAAATCGCTTCAGTGGTTTAGGCGTGAAGAAGACGCAGACATAGGCAGAAAGACTTACTTTGGCATTTATAATATTAGCAAGGCTTTTCGACTTTATTGCTACATTTTAGTAGTTTTTGAATAATTTAATACAAATTTAATCTGTTCCTAATAATAAGAGTATACGGAATTTTAATTATAATTAGATGCATTCGCTTATTCCCGTAACTCATTATCAACTCCTCAAAACCATCCGAAATAACTTTTTATTCAATTAATCTTGCATATTTAAACACTGCTGTAAAGGGAATGTGAAATTCGATGAAAAAACGAAACGAAATACGAGAGGCTCTACAGTCTACATGTTATCAGACATCTTCGAAATCGTTATTGGATCTTTTGATGTTAAATATTTCATTGGTTGTGATTTTAATCGCGCAAATTCCGCTTTATTTTGCCATCGAATATTTTGTATACGCAATCCAAATTCGAGCTTATTCAAAGGTTCTTGAAATTGTATTTAAGTACGGAGGTTGGCGAGATAATCGCAATTTAAGAAGAATAAATGTTGTGTAACAGGAACCTATAATAAGTACTGATATATTGTTTCCACAATCTTGATATGATAAGTCGGAATGACAAAGAATTGCTTATTTATAACGCTATATACTGAAGCAAAATATTCATAACATATCAAATATCATGCTAAACACTTTTTCAAATTTACAATATCGTTATTTTTTAGTATGTTAGTACGGACTAAATATTTAGTTCAATGCATTTTGTAAGGCATTATTACTGTTAAGATGACTCATAATATGATAAAGTTACATACAAAACACACATTTTATGGTGAATGATGAAATAAATATAAAAAAATACAATTTTATATGAAAAATAATGAAAGTACGACCGATATACATTCTTACTTGATTGTTTATGTATAAAGCCAAAAGAAAATGTTTCTAATAAAACGAAAAATTTAAACAAAACATACGACAATAGCATATAAAATTCGGATATCTAATTCAATAATAATATCACCATACGAATTACTTAATATACTTGTTGCACGTATGAAAAAGGTAATTTAAAACTCGCGTTGAAAACATGGGCTCAGCTAAAATGTAATTTAAGCGCCCCCACAACCTCCATAACGTTATCGTCACGCGATTGAACATTTTTTTTAACTTGAAACTTAAAACGACGGGTAATTTAATAGTAAATGGGTATTGCCATGGGTGTTCCGAGGGGGATTTAGGGAGGGGCAGCCCCATACATTGCGATTGGTATACTACCAGCAATCTTAATATGCTATTTACCAAATCTAGGCATTGAATGAATTGTACTTTGGATGCATGAAGCATGAAAGGGATTTTAATTATATTTTTTACACTCTTGCAACAATTTTTTTATAAAAATGTGCAATACAGCTCCAATGAATCAACAATTGATAATAATTATAATTATGCAGTATAAAACACTCACAGAGAGAACACAGCTCATATCGTCTGATAGCGCTGTGAATACTTCTTAGATAATTATACACAGTTGGCAACATCTATGTTCAAATGTCCAAACACTATTTTTCTAAGTAACTTAAACACCCTCAGTTACGAACACTTTCAAAAACAACAAGGTGCAACAAATAATAATTTAATTAGCACCAAAAATTATTTATTGCCTTAAAACCTCACGTTGCGTGCTAACGGTCATCTCGTGAACCGATGCAATAAAATAAAAATTACTTTAAGGATTATTAAATTGCCTTTAAAATAATTAAAATTCGGTGTTTATTTTATTTGGTGATATTTATTTTGCATAAGCCCTGCCGTGCAGTCACGCAAACTTGATTCGATAGCTGCAATAAATACTGATAAAATAATCTTATATCGATTACTTAAAATCTGACTAAAATTATAAAGAGAAAAACATTTGTGCTGTTGTATGTATGCATGTAATGTTTTCACACAAAACTACTGGACCAATTTCAAAAATTATTTCTTAATTAAAAAGCTTCATCTTTACTGAGAGACCAGCTATATTACAGGTGGTACATAAATATTTATTAAAAATTTGTTTTTTTGACAGACGACCTTTCAATAAATTAGGTAAATTTTCAACTTAAAATAAATATTGTTCTTAACAAACGTTCAAAATATTAATTCAATAAGCTTTGAAGATATAATTGTATAATTTCGGTTTTGCTACGAGAACAAGCACCATAATGATTTCATGTAATCGTTTCCTCCCGCCCGCGCCCATAATGGTTTAAACAGATGTCATCTACCACACAAAGACGATTTAATTCTCTCAGAAATCGTTACATCTCCGAGTTTGCTTTAAATTACATAATATTTTACTACGTAACAACCCTCCTTTACGATAACAATACAAATTCTAAGCGAACGTAACATTATAACACAATTGTATTGATTACAACCATATTATCTATCACTCCTACGTGTGTAATTTAGTATTCAATACTAAATATTCTACAAATCAAACATGACCATCATCCGTTCGTTTACAAAGTAAATTAGTTTTGTGATTGATTAGTTTATAAATAAAACCATAAATTTTAGAGAGCTCTAAATTTGGTATTGTATTAAATGGCTTATTGTATTAAGAGCTGTATTTCCATGTTTGTTCGGTAAATATTTATGGAAACGGTCGCTAATAAAGTGATGTATCATGGATGAATCGTCATTTTATATGCAACAAGATTGTTCAAGAATTTATTGTAAATCAGACCAGAATCTTTTATATTGATAAAAAAGTATAAGTAGGTAGAATTTTATCAAATAAAAATTCGATGCAAAACTTTCCAACACAACACTCACCCTTACGAGTATAAATAATTTTTGATAAAACAAATCGGCCATTAAAACGAAACCAACAATGAATCGCATTTAGCCTAATGGAACATACCGACAGTTGTTCATTAGTGTGAAATGAAAATCAAATTACGCGACAATGTACATCGTGTAGACGTGTGAATTAGTTAATAACACACACTAATTTGTTAATGCATGAATATATCAATAAATAAGTGAATATATATTCCATTCAAATAAAAAGCCTGTACAAAACAAAAAATACAAGAGCTTAGTAAAATTGTGTTTAGACTACAAAAATTTACAAAACAATATTTATTGAAAACGTCTTTGCTAACATCTTCACTACAAAGCCAATTTAATTATACATAGTCTTGTGCTAACTCAATTTCGTGCATGATAATATTGAAGCGGTATTTCTATAACACAAACACATTTCAATTTAAAAGTATTAACTTGTAAACAAGACTGGCGTGCTAGAATAAGAAGTATAATAATAATTTATTCAGTTCTGACACAGTCCAAAGTAAAGCTATTGCAAATGCGATCTCTTTGTAGACTTCTGTCTTTGTGCATTGCGCATCCTTTGACGCCATTTTCAAGAGGATTTTCATTTTTATATAAATATTACATTACAAACATGTTTAAATAAGCGAATAAGACGTAATACTTCTAAAAGGATGTTGGTTTATAAAGAAATAACAATAAAATATAACAGTAATTCACAAAGCTTTAATTTTTTTACTGATAGTTAACGTTTATCTTGGAAAGTCTGATCTCAGTTCTCACAATTTTTATCTGAAATACATCAGCTAGCTGTATCTATTTTAATTGGATCTATTACTAGTTTTTCTAGCTCTGATTAACCATTTCCTGAACTTGTATCCCGTGTGAAATGCTTACACGGGATATAATTACATTTTTCTATAATTTATAAGTGGGTAGGATAAAAACTCGATTGAAGACGATTGGCAGAACCAATAATTGTCGTGTCATTCATTAACACTGGGAGAGTCAAGGCGATAAAAACAAATGAATACCAAAGCCATTCAACAAAGATAAATATAGGTAGATTTTATATTTGATAAGATAAGCACTAAAATTTTTTCTACGATTTCTAACAATCTTTAGAATTATTTCGTGGAAGTTGTTGATAAATATAGTAAATACAAATAGTATAGTGTCTTTTCGAATAGTGTATATTATATTTCTTTTTTATATTTGTTTACCAACGTTTATTTACATTTTTTTCGTTCTAAAATATAACATAGTAACTTATACATTCTCAAATGTAATAAACAATTAAAGGTAAACACAGCATGCATGCAAAAAGACCAGTAGTAAGAACTAGTTAATTGAATGAAAGTATAAATAAGAAAAACTAAAACAAAATAAACTATTTATTATTAACTTGTAGAAAGTTTTGACGAACTCTGTTTTATTTTACATTCTTAGTATATGTATTTGGATTTGAGGAAAGAAAATATAAATATTTTAAAAATATAAAAAAGAAAGTTCAAATGAAGTTGCAACACGACAACTTCAATTAAAACGCATCTCGGAAAAAAAAATAATCAAAAAGTGATACAAAGTCTCCGTAGCGTCAAAAGTTGCATTAATTCTCCACAACGTGACATACGCACTGATCTATCCATGATACATCAGTTAAAGCGTGACATACGGAGTCAATCAGACTATTAGGTTGTCACGTGAAAAGCGTGCGAGGGAAATTATTGATTTGTGTCTAATATCCGGTTGATTGGCGATCGCCCGGGGCGGGGCACGCGGTCGCGCAAAGTTATTACGATGTATCGGACTGATGTTTTACATTCAAACGGCTTCGAACATTGGCTTCGATCGATATTTTGATTTGGTGTTTATTTTTCGTTTTATTCTAGCGACCCGCCCCGACTTCTCACGCGTGCTGATACTTAATATACTACAGAAAAGCTGTGAACGTTGTATATAAAAATTTGTACTTTATTTTGATAAATCTCGTAGGGTTCAGCCGGCGTTTGCAATGTAAGCGAAAAAAAATTATAATTAAGGGCATCGCATTAGAAACCTCAAAAATAACAGCATTTATTTACTGTTTAATGGGTGTTATCATACATATAAACCTTCCTTTTGAATCACTATCTATTTAAAAAAAACCGCATCAAAATCTGTCGCGTGGTTTTAAAGATTTAAGCATACAAAGGGACATATGACATATGACAATGAAGCGACTTTGTTTTATACTTAAATGAAACGTATTTCCTTTTGAAATTTATTAAAAAGAGGATATGTTGTTTTGTAGGTTACGCTGCATAATGTGCGTATCCATCGCAATTATTTCATTACTAGCTTTCCGCCCGCGGCTTCGCCCGCGTGGACTACAAATTTCTGTACCTTGTGGATTTTCGAAGTAGAGGTGGTATGACAATATTTAAGATTTAGAAACGTACGTTTGTAAAAATATATCTCGTAAAGGTTTAAGTTCGAAGTATATCCTACATTAAATATAACAAAAGTGTCACTGTTCAGTTATATATAATTCTAATAATTCTATTTTATTTTTTTTGCAAAATATTGACATTTTGGAAACCTGTCGTGTACTCTCAGAATAAAAGAGTTGATGTTTCCATGGGTTTAACACATATTTGCTTATGGACGCAAATAATATTTTATGCATGTTGGTTAGTCTTTGTTTTGATTAGCCGCCATGATCGTAATCTACTTTCGAGATCAAGAGAAGGCTACATTTATCAATAAAAAGTGCTTTAAATACACTTAAAATATTTAATTTAATATACCTACGCGCATTGATGATATGTTTTGATTTATCACTTTGAACCCTCATATCTTTTTTATTTGTTAACCGATTTGAATGGAATAAACACTAAAACTTCCGGGGGGCTAGCCGTAATACATAATCGAAAACCGTATTTAAATCGGTTAAGCCGTTTCGAAGTTCACTGCGTACAAACGCCCGACAAACAGACAAACAGACAAACCGACAAAAATTCTAAAAATCATTGTTTTGAGTTTAGAATCTTAAATGAAACACGAAACACAAATTTTTTCTTGAAAATATTAAATGTACAGACACGGCTTGTCTACGATTTTATTATATGTATGGATATTATCGTCCTTGAAACGTTTATAATTGCTATATCTTAGATTTTAAAAATGTAATATGTACAATTTTTAAATACAAGAGTACATAAGTATTTAATCACCCATAATATTAAACTATAATGTTCAAAAATATTCATATCACCTACTCTTATAACCGTCCCGACGCACATAAATTTGAAATACTACTCGAAGCAAAGCTACACACGAGGAGTATGAAACTCGAGAGCAGGCGTAGACGTGGTCACTTTAAAACCTATTACGTCCCAATTCGGTACATATCACTATATAGGAGGGCTAACTCAATCGGACTCCAATATCCCGGCATAATGAAGTTACATGCATCAAGCAATCATGTTTAGCGGATATTTTCGCTTGTCGCAACGTTTCATTATATTTTGAGGGATTTTTCACATATACCTTTACAGAATTGCCAACCAAACTGATTAACAAAAACACTTTATTAAGAAGTTTTTTTGTTTAAAGCAAAGATAAACCTTGTAGTAATGAAAATGTTATTAGTATTGAATTAAAAACTTTTTTCAAATCAAATCAAAATCAAATCATTTATTTGCATAATTGCGTGTACAACGCTAATATTAGACTAGAATGAAGAAGAATAGAAGGTCTCAACGCATTATACGTTTTAGGCATGCAAATTATAATTACAATATTAATAAAATCCAAATCATAAAAAAGAACCTTTTTTTGAACTTTTTTTACAATATTTCCACTATTTATTAGTAAGCTATATTTAATTACAACCAACAATGTTTCAGGTTTTTGTAATTAGATTTTTTTTTATACTGTAGTTTATTTTCATCAAAGCGAAATTATTTCTCTGCAAAATCGATAAATAAATGGCATCCTTTTATACGTTGCTTCTAAAACGCTTTGATGTAATAAGTAACAGAAATTATTGTTAATTATGTTAATATTTTGTTAAAACTTATGTGTACTTGAAAATGCAGATAAATTAAGTTTATCACGTCTTACTAATTATAAATTAGTGATTATTGTCTAAATTATCTATTTAATGATAATTTATGGTATGTTTAAAAACAATTATGTTTTGATCTAGATATTTGATGCACAGATAGTAAAGGGTTAAAAATTATCGCCGATATAATTATAATTTTGGTAGGTTATTACATAGTTAACCTTTCATATCACCGATACTTGTTACTGATATTATTTAAGTTGGTTAAAAAGAGTAAGTACCTATGTTAATATGTGACATAAGTATGTTAATGAAGTATCTGTCTCAATATTATTACTATAATATTGAAACAGATTCTCACTAATGAATGAATGAATGAATGACTTTATTGTATACACACATTTACACAAAAATAAACATAATCACATATACAAAGGACGCCTTTATCGCTTTTAAGCGTTTTCTTCCAAATAACCCATTACGTGAAAATTTATGGACATCGAGAGGGAAGGTGTACACAAGACATGGATGATACATACAACAAGGTACAACATACATCTTAACATATTTTTTATTATACTAGTAAAATAATAATCCTTATATAGAGAAGTTGATGAGCGGCGATAACCCATTGAATGCCTAAATTTCCAGTTAAAAAGCATAGTATAATTAGAATTGCTCTAATTATTATCTTATGTGGAGGTTAGTGACAGCAGCTTATCATTTCTATTAGCTTAGCTTATAGTAATTACTTGCTACCACGTTGAATAATAATTCGGTAAAAGAAAGAAAATTATGAATGAATTCGAGCGCAATCTTTTAGGTTTAAATTGGGACTGAAATTTCTTTACGACGATCTTTAACTTTACCAAGTACCTACATACAATAAGAACATTTTTATAGACCTACACTGATGAAAAACAATCGATATAGAAAGAAATAAGTCACCTTCGGAACTACGGCCCGGTTGATTTGAATTTTTTATAACCTTTAATTGGCTATACTATTTTCTGAATATTATACTGTTCCGTCCGTCCTCTTATCTCTCATCCGTATATGAAAAACTTAGTACTTCCAGGACCCAAAGCAGATAGACAGAAATAAGAGATTTAAATAGATTAAAATATAATAATAACAAGAAAAATAAATATACATAGAAAGAGCTTACCTACTAAATTTTAATAGAATAAATAACTCTTTGATAATATAAAATAAATAAATTATTTTTCGTGTTATACGCCTAAAGAAAAATTGGTATATAGGTCTTTATTTTTTTATAAAGATATTTTCTTTTTTTTCTTCGAAAAGAACAGAGACAAATATGTAATATTTTAAGGATCGCTATCTAGATTTTCACCTTATACCGCCTGTTTCACATGCAGTCACATACTTTTATTTTTATTTCTTTTTATATTTTACTCTTTTTTTAAATAATTTTTATTTTGTTTTCGTTCGATTTGGCTGTGGGGAGTAATTAGTACTTATTTAATATCGATTTATATAATTCAGATATGAAAGTTACCAGGAATTCAGAATAAATTCTCTTAATTGTAAAACTTGTACCATTTACCTACTTCTTTTGTTTTTACTTTCGTCATTTAAGTGATGCCTGCCGATGATTATACCTTTGAATGCCAAGGGCAATCCTCGACGATAATTCGTACTTTTTGTAATTTTTTAATGAGGCAATCATTCAGTTAAAATAAGCAATTTGTTTAAGACAATAAACGAAATTTATTAAGTTTAAATATTACATTGTGTAACGTTTTTATAAACATAACATTGTGTCAACTGTTATAAATATATTGAAGTAAGGAGTATTTATACTATTTTCACAATTAATTAGTAAACCTTATTTAATATAGGCAAAATCGTTTCTAAAAATCAACATCCGGCAATAGTTAACTTGTAATTTTGTTAATTTTATAAAATTGATCAATAGGTATATGAGCGAAAGAATATTAGTTTCAAATGACCTAAAATTACAATTTTAACTGGGAATAAACATTATAATCTTTCAACCTTTCAGCCTTTAATCAAACAAGGTAGCTAAGAAATGTAAAGCGACCTACTTTTATCAAAAATAGAAAATATTAAATATAAAAAATAAAATCGCTATAGAGTCGAGGAAATTAAGGGCTGTCTCCCGGTTTTAAGTACTCTTGAGCTGTATTCGTTTTAATAAATGTAAATCTCATTCTTAAACATGAGGCAGAAATCAAAAGAATGCTATAATTAGCACTAGAAAAGTCCGATGAATGTTGCTATACTTTTTACTTTATTAAAAAAAAAACAACATTAAAACCAATCTAGAATAAATAATAAGTACAATATTTAAACTTAGTCACGTATTTGTGTGTTCGCTCATTATAAAACATTGGAATTAAACGCAAATTTTATGGTTAAACATGACGTGTAAATTCCAACCAACCCTTAATTAAAAACAATCCTTCTAAGGGCACGCACCTGCAGAAACCACAACGTAACACAAACAACTCTAAAGGGTTCCAGTTAATCCTGTTTTAAAACAACGTGACTTTAAAATTACTAAACGTTTTCGTTATCAATCCCATATCGCCAAAGAAATTCCTACAGATAATAGTTATACTTCCGTGAACATTCTATTACCGATATATCAATAAGATTGTATTTGAAAATCGCTACCTTATCTAAAATAAGCCATTCAAGGATTGTTATCACAAAGATAACGAAAAAATACCCAATCAATATAAGAAACAATCTGTAATATAAGTATACCGTTTCAAAAATATTGGGGTATATTAATAAATAGCCAATCTCTAGAGGGCAGAACATTTTAAAAGAAACGGTTTTTGTGTTATCGCTCAAAGGATAACATGAAAGGCCTTTGGCATCCCCAACGGGGTTTATTGAATGTTTATTAACCACCTCGAGGCGACGATAAAGATGAAAAGGGTTGCTATCTATTGCATGCTAAGTTTGTTTTGGTTTATTACCTCGTCTTGACGGAGCTTCATCGGCGGTGACACATCACGTTGCTCATTCACTTGATAACTCGCACTTGGATCACTCACTGCACTCGCATTCACGCTACCGGCTCCTCCGCCTTCTATCACGTCCCATGGAACATCATCATCGTATACGGCGACGTTCAGCAACTTTGACCCGGAATGAAATCTCCAGGGTAGATCGGTTCCACTCTGACGTGGTCTACGTCTCTTATGCCTAACTTTGTGTCTCGCGTAACGTCCAACACCATGCTCATACTCATCGCCCATCATAGCATCGTATAAAGTTGATAAGTCAACTTTCGTCTTATGTTTGGTAATTTTGGGTGTTTCTGTAATTATTGGCTCCCTTACGAGACCCTCCGCGTCCCAAAGTTGTATGCGAAGAATGTTATCATGTGAGGGAAGCGTCATGTGAGCGCGCACAGTTACGAGCGCGATTGCGAGTACGAGAACGACCGCGCGCGCGGATCCGTCCATCTCTGACGGCAGTCGCGAGCCTACTGATCATAGCCGCTAGAGGGGCTCTGATAGCCGCTTTTCCCGCGCTTTCCCGATAACAACTGCGAAGTATTCGACATCAACGGCGCGCCTCGCTCGGCCAAGATAAACATCGGCCGCACGCTTATCGCAGCATGATTTGTTTGATAAGAACAAACATCACACATCAACATGGAAAGTCTTATTATGGAGCAATCCAAACCTAATTAATAGAGAAAATCTAAGAGAATCGTCGCGATCAAATGCCACAGTCATTACTAAACTTTGTAATTGCATTTCCTTTAGACCACTCTAAGTTCCTTAACCGCAGTTTATCTTTGCAAATCGCCGCAAAGCTAGAGTTTTCTCCCATAATAACATTAAGCAAAGTAACACTTACTAAGTATGTTTATTCATTTTTTTCGAGTACTTACTTTTTTCTGAACTTGACATTTTATTTACTCATTAATACACCAAATAAATTAATAAATTATTCCAATGTTCGGGAAAATTGTTATCTTTAAGTTTTCGTGATTGGATGATCGCAGAAACTAAAATACGTAATATAGACGTAATCGTAATAAAGCAAAAAAGAAATTGTAATTTATGCAATTAATCTGATTTCAATATTCTATCTATCCCTTGATTTGCTTACTAAAGTCAGGCAAATCTGTCTATGTGCACTTACTTTGATTTCAATATGCTGTCGACGTATAGCCTTTGTTATGACTTTTGACAATCAAACGTCATTTAATCTGAGATTACAACCTATTCATAATCTTTGATACATTATTGGAAATGGCCGTTAGGCGATAATCTTCAAAGATTAAAAATGATTTCTCGCAAAGTTACGTAGTGAATGTAAATTATTTACACCCGAATGTATATTTAGTGTTTGTGTGTTTAGTTGAACAAAATAAGCGAACCTTGGCAAGATGTTTGTTGTTGCCCACTTTGATTGCCAAACTGATATATGGATCATAAAATTGTTTTGTTTACGGGATTAACACAACAAACTATTCCCCGAACCTAGTATGAACAAATAAACAATATGGGTTAATGAATTAACTCTCTTAAAAAGAGTTGGATGGTTGAGACAGTAGGCACTAATAAGGACGATCTCTATTTCTATTCTATTCTAATCGATATTTGACTTGCCCAATTGGGTAAATTATCGTTAAAAGTTTAGTAGTCTGCGCCGCTCAAAATAAGCATTTCAATAATAAAAACTCCAACAAAGTTAGAGAAGTTTTTTTAGAAGCCAAGCGGGCAATTGCACGTGGCCCCGCGCAACAACCCAAGATTAAAATTATTCGTTGTTTATTTAAAACTTTTGATTTTGATACTAAATTATTGATTCATGCTATAAAATAGTGTTAAATTAAAATAAAATTAGGTGACTAATTCTTTGATTCAAAAAAATATTAAATTTCGCGCCTCAGAACGATTGACAATCGGTTTTTTAATTCTATATTTACTATTTTTAAATGTAAATCGTCCCCATTTTATACACGCTCACATACTATATAATATATCTATACATTTCGTCCGTTAGAAATATATCCATTATTAAATTAAATTAAATTAAGTTAGTATTTAATTCGACTTCATATATTCTCATCATTTGATTCATGTCGATACTAAATGTTCATTATTAAACTTAATATAAACTGTTAATTTTGTTTGGGGGCCTGGTGACCCGTAACACAGGTATTTAATACTTATTTCGGGCACCAGTCTCTCACAAATGATAGTCCTAAGCATTTAAGTACAAGTAACATTGTAATGTACAACATTGTGACAAACATTTGTGATGAGAAAAATAAATTAAATTATTACCTAATTAATAATTTTTATTTTAGAATAAGAAATCTTATGCGGCTTTAAAAAATACCTTGATATTATATTTAGGGTCTATAACTCTATAATACTGTCTCCATTGTCCGTCTGCCGGTTTTTCTATTTATCACCAAGATGAATCTCAGGAACAGCAAAAATTATGCATTTTCGGTTCCGCTATAAAAAAACTAGACTAAAATAGAATAAAATAAAATATACATAATTTGTCAGCGGATGGTTGAATTCGACTCCTCTCTGTTCAGTTTGTTTTTCTTTCCACCAATCCTTTTGCAGGCGTAGAAGAGAGGACAGAGAAGGGTACAAAGGACTCTGTCTTCCTCAATGACCGAACGTAGGGCATGTAAAATACTACTATTTCGTCGATGTTTTCTGGGGAGTGCTGGTGCTACCTGGCGTACCTGGTAAATATTTATATTTATGGTAGAGTAAACAACCTTTAGTTTTGCTATATCGAATCATTGTCTTTCAGATTGTGTGTGGCTGGTCTACTAAAGTAGACTAAGTAGACTAAAGCCTAGCATAGTAAATCTCAGTGCTAAAAGAAAAATAAAAAGAAGTTGGTGTAATGGTTTAATCTTTGACTAGAGATCGAGGGGTTTGGGGTCGATCCCCGGGTGGGGCCAAAAAATGCTGAGATTTTTCAAACAAAAAAATGTCAGTAGCAGCTCGGAGTCTGGAAGATGGCGATATTGGAACATTCCTGTATCGCAGAGAGCACGTGAAGTCTTCTGTTCTGTGCCTGATCTCCTTCCAGTCGTGTCGTTCTGCCTTACCATCGGATTATGAGTGTAAATGAATAGAGAGTGCGAACCTATTTGCGCATATAGTTGTGCATTATTATATCTCCTGCGTTCATACCCAGTCTCTATTAAAATCGGCCACTATGACCGATATCGGTCGGGGATGTATTGTTTATTTTAGAAAAAATAGTGATCAGAAAAGTAAGTGGCTCCTCTGAAAGAAGCTCGGAACTGCCGCTTGCTCTTCATTATTTGCTCTGAACAATATTCTAGGAGAAAATAAATAATACACAAAAAATATTGAAAAATATATATTTTCTTTAAGAATCATCTACCCGTCCTATAGGATGTCCTATCCCTTCTAACTTTAATATTATGGCAATACAACTACAACTGATAACAGCCTAAAGAAGCATACCTGCTTAATTAAGTAAGTAATGTAATTACATTATGTACATATACATCAAAAGCCGTATTTATACATACGTTGATAAAATATTTATAATGTATAAAAATTGCACATCGATTAACAATGAAATATTGTATGATTGCACTACATTTAAATGTGTTACAATATCAACAGTAATTTACGATAAAGTTCAAAAGTAATACGGTTATAATGTATATTTTATTACATCATGAATTGATAGCATAAAATTACAAAATATTATAATAGAAGTCACACTCCATACCAATCGCACACATTGACACGGTTCACAGACACTGTATCTTGGGTTACATCGGATCGCTGTGAGCGCCAAAATCATACGTTTGGGATGCGCGTCT
>LQNK01000098.1:254014-276172 GCA_001586405.1 Phoebis sennae
TATTTTTAGTTTTCAAGCTTCTTACAAAAACATTACATCATAATGAAGTAAAACTGATACAATCATCGGAGTTGGGATATAATTTAAGGTAATGTTAATTAAGTTAATTGGATGCAAACAACAAACATGTATTGTTTATTCCATGTTTTAGATAAAAATCGACATTGTCGTAGTGTCTGTGTGAGTCGAATTGAGAATTATGTAATTATACACTTCAGTTAAATAGCTTTGTATTAAATATTCACTATATTATTTTTCCTACTACTAAGAACAAAACTACACTTGGAAATGTCACACAAGCTTCATATAATTTGGTTCGTCATATCCTATAAGATGTAGTTAAATGGAATTAGTTGATATCATTTCCAAGGATTCAAGCCATATTTGTACAAATATTTCCCCTATAACCGGTCGATAACTTATGTTAAATAAATACTAAAATTGCGTCAATACGACGTCATGGACGTGTAATATAACGTCGGTTTTAAGTGACCGCTTCGGAAAGTTTAGAAAAAATTTATACGAACAAAAAAGTATTTTATATTAAGGTTTGGGTTAGTGACACCACAAGTGTGAACGATCCCGGTTTGTAACTCGTGTCGTCACAAAAGTCTAATTTAATTACAAAGCATTTGTCAACAGGTAGTCACAGATTTCAAGCAATAAGATTATAGGTATAATGTATTCTAATCAAGCCTCTCTTTTCTACATCACATCGGTGCACATGAGAGAATAGTAACTCAAAAAATATGTTTGCACACAATTATTTGTCATACATATATCTTATCTGAATCTACATAGAGATAGTTCGAAGTGGTCGATATTTACTTAGGAAGGTTTATATTTTAACATTCTGATAGAAATGCAAGTGTATGAGTCAATCAGGTGACCTAACAATAAATAAGGCATTGTAACACTAGGAAAGGTCACTAATACATTTATTTTTCAGTACTAACATCAAACCCCTAAGTCCGCGCTTGCATAATCATTGTAAAATACTAAACCTACACGGTCTTAGTACTTGTTATAAGTCTAAACCGCTAAGTGTCAAAGGTGAAAAGGTGAAATAAAAATAAACGTTTCCACGTCAGTAAAACAAAGTAATATTTTCGCGTGAAATAACTATGTATGCATAAAGTGAACAACAAATGCATTGTATTGAAAATAGTAATCGGATTATAGGTAAATAGGATCGGCCTCTAACTTGCGCTGACACTTTCTGTATTAACACTAATTCATAATATTAACACGAAAGGTGTAAGTGTAAGAAGCTGAAGACTGTTATACATCTCTCCAAACTCCAATATAGGTCTGATTTGTTGCATTTTAGCGAGTCCGAAGTCAAAATTGTTGTTTGGTAAAAGATCTCTAATCAGTGATTTCCTAGAGTGTAAAATGTAAATAATTATTAGATTATTTTCATATTGCTCTATAAGTAACGAAGGGATTGACGTATTCAAGAGGATAAAAACCCTTTTCAAATAAAAATTAAAAAAAAATCTCTCCAATATCATAACCAATATTAACCTTTGATTCTAAGGAAAAATTTACGGTCATGTTTTTTTAAAACTTAACATTCAACCGGTTTATAATTTTAAAGCTCTCTTTAATTATTAAAATAGTTTCAAGGTAATATAAAAATGGTAGTTCTGCTTTGTTTAGGCGTGAAGAAGAGACAGACACACAGACAGAGATACATTCGCATTTATAATAATAAAATTAGGATGTGAACTTTTATAGAATTTCTATATAGCCCTATACGTTTGTAGTAGATAGCCCTTAAGTTAGTTTTATTGATTCCAAGACGTCTTCAAGGCTGAACGAAATATAAATAAGTCTATCAGTATTACATAACAACCATGCTTTTCTAGATAGCCACCTTCTTCAGCGAGTAGAGATCATATTAATAGGATTAGGAAGCCTTTTTTAATCGCTTTTTAAGCCTTGCATAGTGCAACAACTACGTTACAAAATACACTACACGTGACTTTGTTAAGCACAATGTCCATCACCTATTTTTATTCAGAGGTAAAACTACTCAAATGTAGTCTTCCAAATAATTACAAGGAAAATTCAAGATGTAGTCACGCGATCATTCACACATAGGAAAAAATATTTAATTACCCACCCATTACAATACACTACGCCTACATCAATTAACCATTTAAAAAAGTGTGTATGTAATTCTGAATTGAATAGGATATTCGGTTGAATGAGATTTTCTCACATTACATATTAGGAGTGTTAAATATGTATATGGATTACGTATGTTAGTACAATATACGTCATTGTTGACCTTGGCCTACAAATTATTGAAAGAAATAACTTAAAGCTAGCTTGGTTTGCCCTTGAAACCGTACCCTACGATCGCGTCGCAAAAGGTACACCTTAAGGCGAAATAGTACACGTTTTTTAAACAATTTTTTTTTGTTGAAATCAATGAGACAGAGCTTTCTGAGTGGGTAGTAATCAAAAATATGTATTTGATGTTGACTTCGAAAAGTAGTTAAAAAGAGCCATTTTTTTTATTTATATTCGATTTGAATAATATGATCGTTATTTATTTAGATCTTTACGTAGATATATAGCTAGATCATTTTAATTTATAAAATGTGATACAAATATAAGAATATTTCTCGTTTAATAGCATACATTTCGAACTACATAATCATTCACTGTATTGTTTTATTATCTGTCATCCAAATCAAAACAATTAGGCAAAATAAACATAATCAAGCAATCAAACCTAAAAATAAAATGCAAATTAGTAAGCCATAAACTAAATATATCATTAACCTACAAACCTAAAAACGTGCAATTTGTTAATTAAAACATATTAAAAGCTTGCAAATCGGACTTATTTTCCCAACTAAAAAAAAGTGGAAATAGACTTTATGGCGTGCAAATAAAGTATGTTTTAGCGTGTAATTAAGGTATGTTTTGGAGATATAATTTCACTGACCTTGATATTAAACTGTGCAACGACGGGCTTGTGGTCACTGACCATATAGTGCGGTAAGTGGTTGTAAGATATCAGATCCGCACGCAGAGTTATATTCTCGTAGTTATTCGCTATCACTTTGTATAGTACTCTGTCGGTCCATGATGGTTTCCTCCTAGGAAGATATTTATGTTACTAATTGGACATTGCATACACACCCCAAGTTTAAACTCTACAACTTGAAAGGAATTTTAAGCCTACACAATTTCGTTCTGACTCAGGCTTTACTTTATACAAAAAATAATATCTATAGTTATTATTTTCAATATTCTAATCATAACATGGTATAGGAGGAGCGAAATATTATTATGAACAAAGTTTTATTTTCTTCTATAGCTTTTATATGTTTGCTAAACGTGAAACTTTCAGCACGTTGCAATGAACATTTTTTTGAAATATATTTCCTTAAGCATCAATTCGGTGCCTTCGTCTATTTGATTGTAGGTACGTGTATGCATTTAGACCATAAGGCGATAAGTGCGCCAGACATTACAGTGGTAATACATAAACAATTAAACATCATGAAATGATAATTAACAATGCGTTTTCCTGCTGCAGTAGAAAATTTAATTACAAAACTATATCCCTAATTGTACATGATTTGGTCATGTCTTTAAAATGACTTTGTAAAATGTTAGGTTTTTCACGAAAAATAAGATTGAAGTTGCAATAGAGATTGAATGATTCTATGGAAAGTAACCATACAACGTTATAAAAGTAACGGACAAAAATTAATACGAGCATATTTTGTTTTCATTTATTTCATACTTACTTAATTATGTACATGATTTGGTCATGTCTTTAATTTGATCTTGGAAAATGTAAAATTTCATCACGAAAAATAAAATTTTAAAGGAGTTATAATAGAGATTGAAAGATTCTATGTCAAGTAACCAAACCACGTTATAAAAGTAACGGACAAAAATTAATAAGAGCATATTTTGTTTTCATACGTACTTAAGGTCATAATCATCCGTCCCCAAATTGTACTTATAAGTGGGCGGGAACCGTATCTCAGCCTCTGAAAACTCCGAGAACGCCTCCCCACTGTCCATCACCGCTATTAACTGGTCGTGTTTCAACAACGCCGCGTACTTGTCTTTCTCGATCTTCTGCAATGTCGCCACGATCTCCTGAGACGTGGGGCTACTACCGGCTGGATGGTCTGTACGGAAGTTCAGGTCACCTATCCAAAAAACGTAGCTGAAATGAGTTACTAGTTTTAGATTTTGCCTTTATTATTATTCATGTCTACTTTATGATGCAGAGACATATAATTGGTAAATGACTCGTTAAATTTATCGAAGCAAATGGACTTTCATACAATAAAATTTGTCAAGGCTATAGAGAACAAAACAATAATAGCTATTCGTCTCTTTATTGAAGAATCAAACATTTTGAATAAAATTGAGTACCGTTATGATTACACACTCGCAACTATGTTTTATCGTATTAATAAACTAATCATTATTTTGTAACCTATGAAAAAAACATAACACTGAACAGTAGTCAATAAATATATAGAAAATACATCATTGTCTTGATCGTTAATCGTTATCATTATAAAGTTGTCCGATAAAATGTGTTAGAATAATTACTGTATGTGATAGACTACTAGTTGTAGGAACATATAAAATTTAAATAATGGCCAAAGGTAACCACAAAACCGCAAGAAAACCTATCTGACCTGCATAAAAAATTATGAACACGTAAAATTCTCCATTTTACCTATCACCCAATATACCTACTACCTTGAAACTCATAGATGGAAATGATAATATAACCACGTCAGACCACTTGATAATAGCTGACTGATAAAATTAATATTACTGAAGTACGTACTTTTAATGTACTTTGAAATTTCGTTCTATTTTTATTTATATGTTTATGATGAAAACGCAAACGGGATTCCTAGTAGTGTCAATTTAAGAATGATTCTATTTGATGCAATTTCTATTTTTGGAGTGTGAAAATGACTATTCATGAACGAAAACATATAGCTCCTTGCATTTGTTTTGTACATTTTGATCATCTCAATTATTCAAATATACGACATGATATACTTAGGCGGTATAGAACAAAACACTATTTGAAATGAAACCATACAATAAATATTATGCACAAAAAATATAAAATACAATTTTATATGTTCCTTTATCAGTCATCATAAACATATTATTATTAACCATAAATAAGATATGTATTAAACATAATAAAGTAATGAGCTTCATAACTTATGACTGCCCTACTTTACAATAGAATAATACATTGTAATAATTATTGATAAATAATTAAAAGTGTTACAATTAGATAAATTTATTACAAATTAGGTTAAACATACAAATAAAAATGAATGCTGATTTTATTTAATTTATAATTAATCAATTTCCAAGTATTCCAATCATGTCTACCTACTAAAACATTGATAAAAAAATAAACTTTTCAAATGATATCTCAATTAGATAGTACCTTTTGTATCTTATGTATCAAATTGATAATATCAAAGTATATCCTGATAACTAAACAGTGGTCATCCTTCTTGTTCAAAATTTGAAACATGATTATTTTTCAGTATTCTTACAAAACTGAAAACTGTTCCATAATATTTGAATCAAAGATTTGGATTTTGGGTTTAATAAATTAATATCTAATGTATATGTGTCTTCTGCTATAGCCTTGTCAGTGATTACCAGGATGATAGGATTGATTAAGAGCAAGAGAAGCAAGCTTCAAGTTTAAAAACAAAGATTATATATTTATTGTTGGCCTATAAATAAAAAGCTAACAAACTAACCACTAAATTAACTTTTCATCTTCACTAATATTATAAAGAGTAAAACTTTGTTTGTTTATAATGAATATGCTCACAAACTACTGGACCAATTCTAAAAAGTTATCACCATTCGAAAGCTACATTATCCACAAGTAACATAGGTCATATAACATTATGCTACGGGAGCGAAGCCGCGCGCAACAGCTAGTAACTAAACTAAACTAAAAAAAAATGAATAGTCACCGAAAGTAGCAAACAATACTCACTCATGATACAAAATGTTTGATGTTTCTGTAAGGTGGTAGGAGTGGTCTTTAATAATAGTATTGTAATCTGTTATCCTGTCAGCTAGTAGGTGTTCATGGGCTGTAAGATGACAGTTGACTAGGCAAAAAGAGCACCCATATATGTTGAACCTTACACTAACTGCTCCTTTGTTACCCTGAAAACAATGTATTTTTTTAATCAATTCCAATATAATTTTACATTTAATTATTCGATAAAATCAAGTAAAAATTTGGATGTTTGTGTATAAATCATGCCTCAGCTAATGAACAAATTAATGAAATTTCATTTGCACCAAATTTCATATGAGCAAAGGAGCAGGCAGCGGCTAGTGCTATTAATTAAAAAAAAAATATATTAATAATAAATTAATGAACTATAGTATTCTCGCACAAGGAATTTATAGTTTCCTTAAATAATAACAATACAGATCATAAATCATACTCTATAAATAACTTGCTATAATTTGTAACTTGAATGTTAAAGGACTACTATTTATTTTAATATTATTTTAGTATTTGTTTATTAATCTCAAGTAGAAAATTCTTATTTGAAATGATATACAGCAAAAATAGAAAATGTAGAATTTTAGACTTATTCACAGATAGATTTAAAACTACAAACATTTCAATCCATAAACAAATATGAATAATTATGCATTGCATTATCTTACAATTTCTATCAAATCAACTCATATAAGTTACATTGTATACATTGAAACCTATAATAATTTGAACCTCAATTGTTATTTCTTAAATAAAATCTTTAACATACCCACAATCCACCCAATCCTGTTTTAGTGTACTGTGCCTCAATATCCCTAAGATGAGTAACATGCTTCATTTGTGTATACACTAGTAAAATGATTCCTTGCAAGCGGATACTTTTGCCAATAATAAAGCCCTGTCTACACAGGATTTTGTTGAATGTTGACGTCCATTGATCAGTAAAAAGACTGTCCATAAGCATGTTCTGTGGCTGCGACTTTACTTCTTGTAATCTACAATTTAAATAATTCACTTCTTAAGAATAACTATTAGACTAACAACAAATTAAGTGAAAAAGGTTTTATATTATCTTGGAGTAAGAAATTAATAACACATGTAATTATTGTGCTATCAAACAGTGTATGAACTTGAGAACATAACCTTTCCTAGGTTAATTACATTGTGTTATATTTAATTTCGTTTTATTACCTCAGTTCATTGATGAAAACAGTTTATCTTTACAATGTAATATTCTCTTAAACAAAACTTGATACTTAAAAATATAGATGTGTGGAGTAATACTTACCCAATTACGTAAAAGTCAGGTAATTGTTTGTTTTTATTAAACTGAGAGGGAAAATCCAACAGTGAATTTAGATCTTGACCTGGAGACCTAGTTGCCACATTCCAAGTCACAAAGTAAAACCTGTATGAAAGACACTAAAATAAGTGAAATTTGAACGCGAATATGTTTCATTGATGAAGCATTCTAACTTAGCAGATTTCATAAATACATTTATACTGATATTTTATGTTCTTGTTTACCTACTAAATAAATAATATCTACGTACTTTAATGTATCCATTTTGCAGCACTTCACAAGCAATGTTTTTCACAAGTCACGAAAATATTTTGAAACAGGTCTATGAAGAGATAAGATAATAATTATTGCGACCAAATACATTTACGTTCATCTCAAAAATTAGACTACATACAACACAAGTCCAAAATCCATCTAATACTGACGCAAACGCATTGACAACTGCGAAATGTCAGAAACTCAGAAGTCAAAACCCCTCCCTCCTAGCCTTGTCTCTATCACATCCATAGATTACACTACTACAAGTTACAACTACTGTATTGAATTCCAATGTGGTGTTAGGGCATAAAGATAGATCAAAAAAGAATCAAAGATATGATAATAATAAAAGTAAAAAAGAAATTGAATAAATTTAAAGATATTAATTTTAATAAAGTACCGAATATGATCACAAAATTATCCACAAAATACTGTTAAAAGGTAAGATTTCCTTTAACTGCAAAATTTTATAAAAATCTGTTAACACTTACAAACTTAATACTTATACAAATAATAAACATGAACTCGCTCGGCCATCTCATAAATATTTTCTAAATATACATAATGAGTTATGTCAAATGTCAATTGTCAATGATTGATGTAGCGCGGGAAAAGCATAACCTATAAACTGTCAGATTACTGTTGTGTTAACTGTTAAATTGACAAATCTTGGTAAATACAACAAAAAATAAACTGTAGTTTGAGATTTCGTTCTAAGAAAAACAAAGTAAGTATATCTGTAATTGCTATTTGAAATACTTTTATGAGAGATTTGCGATTACATCTTTTGCCGTTACAAAACTAACTTTAGTACACCTTGCTTGCTTATTAGCCGCTATTTTTATTATTGTTAGTTAAGCCGATATAAATAGATCGGGATCATTGATTCGAAACACTTTATTTATCTTAAACAATATTTACAATCAAGAAAATGCCGAGGACAACAAGAAGATCGCTCAAAACTTTGCAGCACACAGCTACAGACATAGAAAACTTAGTGGGTAGATCGTCGAAAAGTTTAAAACACCAACTAAGTCAAGAATCAGTTGTGTAAGTATAAATTATTATCCATTAATTCTCCAAATATTTGATCTAAATACCTAATAATTAATGTAAAATGAAGAGCTTTAATATTCAAAGTAATTGGAAATTGTTTCAAAAGTACCTCCAAATTAAAATTTACATTAAGATTTAGAAATTTGTATCCTAATATTTCTTTATTATTTATAACATCTTAACATGATAGCGGTCTTCACAGAGATGTTGAGGTTAAAAGAAAGAACTTGTCTACTAAAGAAGTTCAAGTAAACCTTGAAAACAAAGTAACAGCAGATGATCTTACCAACCCGGACGGTGCTTCAGAGAAATATTGGGAAATATTAGCTGAGAAACGCCAGTAAGTACTAGTAAAGTATTTATGTATGTTTTTAAGTGTGTGTGTTTTTGATGTTTGTTTGAAAATGACTTTTTTTTTGAGATAATATAATTTCAGTTTATCTTTTATTTTAGACAAGCTCTTCAAGAATCGCTAGAAGAAAATGAAAAGCTTCGTAAAATTATAGAAGACTTGAAAGAGGAGAACGCCCAATTCAAACAAATGTTGGAAGAGGCCAATAGCTTTGTGGAAATCATCAAGGTAAGCCACATTTACAGATTTTATTTGATCCTTAACATTGGGAACCCTTAGATAACTGAAATGGTCCACTGAAAGTCACATCACACACAGCCCTTGTGCGAGGGGGTTGATCCCCACTTGTAGAAAATTATTATGTGATGAACTGTAAAATCTACTCTTTAATTTTTATTTGTATCTTTAAATAAATTTCAGTAATCTACATCCTTTTGTTCATACAATAGAATCTAGATAAATTTGTTATGTTAAAAACAAAATGATGCCTTTCCTAACAAAGTATCAGAAAATAATCATTTATTGTTCCAATTTTCCTTGGTTGAATACTATCTTATGGAAAGTTAAATTTTAGACAAACTTTACTATAAACTGGCCTCTTTCACAGTTTTGTACTTCTATAAAAGTAATGTATTTATAAATTCAGCATTTAACTACATATAAATATTTTATTTTTCAGGAGGAGCTTGCTAACAACAGCAACAATGATACAGGCATTGATGTCAACGATATCAGCACAGCTGATGAAACAACAGAAGAAAGCCAAGAGCCGAAAGAAATCACCAAGACTGATTGATAGTTTGCAAACATAATATATCACAATATTTAGAGTTAATATATTTTAAGCATTTAGGATAGATACAATATTCTAGTTTCTTAACATAAAAGTGACTGTACCTGGTCCTCTTTATTTTATAATTCTTAAACTATAGCTACTTTTAATAACTTGATTTATGATAACATGTTATTGATGATAAGAATATAAGGCATTATGTTAATGGGATGGCAAACCATTGCAATCAATAGTCCATGACACAATATTTTGATCACATCACCTATCACGAAATTAGCTATGCACTGCTTTTAAAAGAAGATAGAACAATAGTAGATAGCATTTATTTTTAACAGTGTTTTCTGGCATGTCTATGACCGCATTAAACATTTCTTTACAAAAATGTCATGTTGATGTAAAGATTCGCTATATCTGTATTACTGTTATCCGTATTATACTGGAATTCATACTTTACATGCTACAATCAGATCCTAGGCATAAAGTTAAGTATTATTGAATAACATGTGAATGCAACTTTTTATCTTTCTTTAATTCATACTTTTAAGTTAATTTTCTCATTCATTAGTGAAAAGGTTTAAATATGAAGTAATTTGTCTTACTTTTTTTGTTTTGTTCTATGAATTTATTCAGCATCCAGTGCAAAGTAATATAAATTCTGAAGTAATGACCAAATAAAACTAAATTAAGTAGCTTTTTATAATTGACCTTAACAAGATCAGTGTTTTAGTAAGATTTTGAGTTTAATAAAGAATTAAAACTACAAGGTGTTTTCATTGCTGCCAAATTTATTCTTACTTCTTTTTTCATTCCTCATTGATTATAAAAAAAAAGTGATGTAACTTAAGCAATTTAATATAATAAATAAGTTTAAGCAAGTTTATTATAAAAGAACAGTAGTTGGAATTTTTAATTTTAGAATAGTATAGTTTTAAAAATTTATCATAATTCAGTACATCTTACATAATGATTTCATTTTAAAACAATCATTATTGTCTATGTGACTTAGCAGGTCACGCAATTTGAGTAACTATACAGCAATATGTACTCATTTTGATTTAAAGAATAGAAAAATACATTTGTTTATAAAATTGTCTAGTCTAAAATATTAAAGGCGGGGTTACACATTTGAAAAATCCTATTAGTCCTTTTTTAAAAATGCTTTAAAATGATCATCAAAGTTTGTTTCATAGGTCCAAGGAAGTAAATCAGGATACATAGAGATATCTCTCAATACATCTACATTAGCATTTTGAGGTAAGACACTTCTGACTTTCTCATTAAGGCACCCTGTTGCATGAATATAATAGTTGATAATTAAATTGTATATAAAATTTACATATTTAAAATCCAAGTTGTCATTAATACTAGGCGTTTCGGGTGTGTGAGATTTGATTCTATTGAGATATCCAGTTGTTATGATGGGAACAACAAATTGAGCCTGAAACAAAAAATATTAATTAAGTACTAACACACTACCTAAAGACCTGCAGTCAATTACTATTGATATTACAATATTAATTTACCTTTTCAAAGTATTCCCTTATAAACTTTTCTGGATTTTGCACAACTTCTTCTCTTTTTCCGTTAAGTGTTAATACGGTGACACCTGGTAAATCCTCCCAGTTGCTAACATAATTTTGTATATTTATAGCAGTATCTAAGCCATCTTCAGTATATGTCAGAAATAATGTTGGCCTATCAATTTCCATTTTATTTTCTTCAGTCTTTGTGGATGGCCTCAGTGTTGGCTTTTTTGGTTTATCAGCTCTCTCATTGATATATTTTTTATTTAAAGCCGGTGGCAAGTCATTGGGTACATTTTTTGTCAATGTTATTATTTCTCTTTTACCTGTATTACTATTGCTTTGATATCCACTATCGTCTCTATTAAAACACTGAGCCATATTACGAAGTGGATCTTCTACAGCTTTAAGGATATCATATCTTTTCATTTTGATAAATGCTTCTATAATTTTGTCTAAAGTGGCACTCTCATTTTGCATGTACACTTTTAAAATGACATCTGCTGGATCATCTTTAACGGAATTTGCTATATACTGTAAAGTTAACATAAAAATTTAGGAAATTGTGTAGATATTTTAAAAAAAGGCAGAATGGATAAAATACTTACATTTAAGTCATCTTGATTTATGTCCAAAGCATATCCTAGTTCCCTCCAGGTATTGGGTGAGCCGCCCACTTTTTTTACCAATGTCTTCCATGCGTCATAACACATTGAACCCATTTTAGACTTTGCATTCCTGTAGTATAATAAACTAGTGTGTAGATAGCACACCTTTTCACTCAAATGATTTAATTCTGATATTTCCCTTGCCCGTTCCTCTTGAACCATCTCCTCAAGAGCCAAAGTGTCGATACTAATTGTGTCAGCATTATCGTAATCCTTTAGAAGATCCCTGTAAAAATTAATATGAGATATAAAGTTCAAAATGTACGCAAGTTTTGAAATTTAAACTACCTCCACTGCAATATATCAATTACACTTACATTTTATCAAATAAGAATCAAATATATCTTAATTCAGGATGCTCGACCTAGGATTTCGTTAACTTGATCATTCAAAACAAGAGAATAATTAAATTCGAATCATTAATTTTAAAAATGAAGTTAAGGAAAACAATTTCAAAATAGTGACGCGAGAAATGATTTATTTTTAATATCAGCTGGTTTTTCCAAGAAGACATTGACATATGAATAAATGTTACTAGTAATAAAAGTATTATTTTTCAGATTTTCCTTGTGGCTATGTATTCTAGAAAAAAAAACTATTTTTCTTTTGTATAGATTTTTGTAAAATATTTTATATATTAAACAAATTGTTTCTTCTTTATAAAAATTTAACATGGATTTAAAAAAAATAATATGGCGCCAAATCTCAATAGGGCATAGTCTAAATAAAAACTTTAAATATAGAACTTCATTTCGATTACATATATTTATTATTTTAAAACTACGTAATAGTAAAGTAAAAAAAATTAAAATGAATAACCTTAATCAAAGACTGTAAGTTAAAGATTTTGTTTATTCTTCTCAGAAGTTTTTGTTTATATATAAGCGATTTAATGTAATAAATTATTAAGCATAATAAGTGTATGTTATTACATTTATTTCATGTGACAGATTGATAATATAACAAAAACTTACAATATTTTAGATCTAATTTCACTGATATATTTAATGAGGACATAGAGGATTCACAACCAATGTCTCTACCTTCATCAAATAATACAAATCTCATATCACAAGAAAATACAAATGTAGCTATGTCCAAAAGGGCAAGACCAGAAAGATATACTGGCCAAAAAGGACAATTTCGGAGTAGAGAAGAAATTGGTTAGTACCTGAAATCAGTTCATGAAAAATTAAACTATTTCAACTTATTTTGATACAATTTGCATATCTTAATTCAGGTTATTGTTTAGTTTATTCTATTCGTTATGTTTTTGCGTAATGTTTAGCCTTTTTTACAGATCCAAAATACAGAGATGTATTTACGTATAATTATTTTAACTTGGTGCAGTCTAGAGTAATTGACGACGCATTATATTCAGGTGGATATTAAAACTTCACTTATAAATCGCTGCATTACTTTCTTACAAATTATTATGAAATTGCTGTTATTAAAAATAATATGTAGGTATTATTTGAAACTTAAAATTGTAGATAAGTCTCTAGTAGTATGTGCTCCCACTGGTTCGGGAAAAACAGTTATTTTCGAAATGGCTATTGTTCAGTTATTGATGGAAATGGAGGATAAACAGTGGGATCAGGATTTTAAAATAATATACAGTAAGTTTTGTAACTCCTTTTCATAAAATACGCAAGGTAACTGTTTAATATATTTGCTATGAATCATAATTAAACAGTAAATTTCTCACTAACTTTATTTTGTCTAAAACATATTTTTAAAACATTTACTTTCTACTCTTAGTCAAAAAATCTAATTTGAAATAAAAATTATCATAAATAATTATGGCTTGATCGAAGGCAACTTCCTTTCAATCATTTCCTTTCTTATTTTCTTATGATTTTATCTGTTCGAAGAGAGTATCCTATGAGCCCCTAAACAAATTTATATTCAAATAAATTCAATTATATGCAACGAAAAAATTAAGTTTATTAAAACGTGTTTGTAGTGGCACCAGTAAAAGCTCTATGCTCAGAACGCTTGTCGGAATGGTACCCAAAGTTTACTAAGCTTGGTCTGCTATGTATCGAAGTGACTGGTGACACAGATGTGGATTTCCCACAACTAAAACCATATAGGTACCTACACTGATTCCATAGACTTTTTCTTTAAAAGAAATGTATCATTGAATTTATTAGATGTTGATATCGTCATGTCGTATCAGTTTTCAGAATGTTTCAATTTATGTAAGGTCTAGTTCTTTTTCATTTCTAAACTTAACATAATCTATACTAATATTAAGAAAGGAAACCTTTCTTTGTTTGTTTGGTTGTAATGAATAGGCTCAAAAACTACTTGACCTATTTTAAAAAATATTTTACCATTCGAAACCTACATTATCCACGAGTAACATAGGCTATATTTTATAGGCTATATACATAACATTATGCTACGGAAGCGAAGCCGCGCGGATCAGCTAGTAGTTTATAAACAGCTTTTTTGTTTCTTACAAACCCTTATATTAGCAACTAGTGACCCGCCCCGCCTTCGCACGAGTGCAATGCTGCAAATAAATACACTACAGAACAATCTTCTTGAACCTTTTAAATCTTCCTTTTTAATCACTCTATCTATTAAAAAAACCGCATCAAAATCAGTTGCGTAGTTTTAAAGATTTAAGCATACAAAGAGACATAGGGACTGAGAAAGCAACTTTGTTTTATACTATGTAGTGAATAGTGATGATGTATAGAATATGTTATATTATATTTTATTATTGTATATCAGTTGACGTTAATATATTTAGACTGATAATAACCACTCCCGAGAAATGGGACATGTTAACTCGTCGTTGGAAGGACCACAGCAGTCTGGTGGAAGTCATCAAGTTGTTCCTCATAGATGAGGTGCATATCCTGAACGATGGTATGCGAGGACCGGTGCTCGAAGCAGTAGTTAGTAGAATGAAGACTATTGAGGTATATTGTATAAAAATTATCTATGTAACTTCAAATTAAATATCTTGTAGAATTTGAGACTGTCTGATTAAAAAAAAATAGGTACATATTTTCCCTCGTGCTGTATGATTTTTGTTTAAAATCCGGTTCGCTTAGTAAATTTTGTATATTAGTTTCCAAAAATCGAATGATATGCCTAGTAATGCCATCCAAATGGTATTTCAAATAATAAAGAAATATTATCGATAGATTGCGGTCAATATTAACATAAACATTCATCAAAATAATAGACAAATTCAACTTCTTCAATTATATGGTACCTTCCTTTCTATCTATCCTTATATGTGATGATGACAATTAAGTCTAGATACATTTTGGTGACATCCCTAATTTCCCTTATTTTTAAAGTGGAACAAAGCAAACGAGCTTTTTTCGTATACAAAACGTGCATAACTGAGGTTTATTACATTGTTACCAGTCTTCAGCACAATCCGCCCACCGTATAGCCACGTTACAACGACAATACCACCCTACTGAGGATACAATAACCATAGATAATCCAGCTCCTAGAATAAGATTCATAGCAGTTTCTGCTACTGTTAGCAACCCGCAGGATGTCGCCCAGTGGCTGGGATCTGCTGATCGACCCGCTGTCTTTTATAAGTATTTTGATTATTTTGTACTTTTAATACCAATTATAGGCGATATTTCTACCACAAATATCATATTTCCCAGCAAGATTCATTGCGAAATCAGTATGCTTTCAATAACTTTTTTTATTTAGAAAAAATATAAATTGCTTTGCCCGCGTTTATTTTGAGTAAAAAATGTATCTTACCACTTAATTCAGGTATAAGCCAATCTAGATACGCAATTTCATAAAAGTTCGTTAGTAGTTGCGGAGTGATTGACAAACAAAAATCAAAACATCCATACTTTCACACTTATAATATTAGTAGGAAGTAGGGCATATTCACATTATATCTAACAAACATATTATTAACCCGACTTTCGACCCATTTTTTCTTACAACTATTTCCTACTTGTGATATATGTATTAGTAAAAATAACATCTATTATTATATATTTATTCACGAAGGCATTTGTTTGGCTTCTTTCTTTTTTTAATTCTTTGTGAATACATTTTTAAAGGCCTTGCAATTTTTTACATAAAAAAAATAATATTAATTTTTTTTGGCACTCTTTCAAACATTTGCCACAAATTGATTACAAATATTTTTTTTCAATGCATAAGAAAACCTTTGTTGGTACATTGACTTATAACATAAAATTAATCATTTATATTTTATACTTTTATTATAAGGAGAAATGCTTTGATTTTTTGTGTGTTTATTTGAATCGAAACTACTGGTACTATACTATAGAATATATACGATGTCGATTTGTTCAAAAATTAAAAAATATATAGGTTTGGAGACGAATGCCGGCCAGTAAAGCTGAAACTGGTAGTAGAAGGTTACCCTTGCGCAGAGGGTTCAAGCATATTCAAATTCGATATTGTTCTCAATTACAAGCTTTGGCCCATCATACAGAAATACTATAATGGAAAACCTACGCTGGTAAGTACTTTATCGTAATCCTGCCAAGTTATGTAGATATTAACTCTTATTTAAAAATAATAAAATAAGAATTTTTATTCGATATCCGGCCGGATAGTGATAACAGTGCCGTATTGGCCGGATATATCGGATAGTCACCAGATATTCGTTTCATCTCTACTATAAACCTTAATAATTGAGGCGCTTCCTAATCAAATAGCGCGCACGGTTTGTAAAAAAATAAATACCTTTATGAATTGATCCAATTATCATTCATAAACCTCAAAGTAGCTTCCGTTGAATCGCTAATACTACGCATAAAAACGGTAACAGATATTCTGCTACACGCGAAGACCGCGGTAACCTTATCTCTTATTTATGATCTTTTAAGGATCAATTCCTGATAACACTTTAAAGGTTTTATCAAAGCAGAACTAAAGAAACCATTCAATCCGTAATATTATTCCTAAAGTGTATATTTTATTGTGTCCGAAATGCAGTGTATGTTAAGACTTAAGATACACTGGTGCCTCCTAACATCCACTAAGACCGTTGGTGAATGCGTGCCTAATTGAAATAGAAAAATAATGATGTCTAGAATTAAAAGTTTGAGTGATTGTCGACGTACACCGATGCATCTTAACATTCCCTAATATCGGGCATCCACGGTAACACATATGAAAATAATATAAAACAGATATTCTGCAATACGCAAAAGCGCTTGGCTCTGACCGCAAAAACCATATTTCGTGTATACATTCATTTTGGGATATATTATATTATACGTGCGTATTTCTTACTGTGATGGCGTTAAAATCTTCGTTTCATCCACTCAGATAACTGGCCGAATATAAAGTTATTTTAAAACAAACGTGAAAGACTTACACCCGTATTCTAAGAAGCTACCTTAATTTTACTTCCACTCAGGTTACGTCAAATATGACGTATGACGAATTTCAATCGAAAATTCAAAACATAAAAAAATAATATTTTAATAAATAGATCGAACGAATGGAGGTGTTAAATTTTCACCTCCAAAAATTTTCGTAACGTGAGTGGACGTGAGTTAGTAGAGTTCCGACTCAGAATGTAAATTTTCGTTGACCGAGGTTGAGTGAAGTCGAGGAATGCTCGAGGAACGTATCAGAATACGGGTGTTAATGTCTATTATAATTTGTATAAAAACAATAGAAATTGAATAAAACCGTAACAGATATTCTGCAACACGCGGAAGAGCGTGGCGCTGACCGCGGAAACCCTATCCCGTGAGATCACGGTCGGGTTCAACGATGAGCAGAAGGCCAGGCTCACTGCCCTTGCTTCTACTATCAAGAATAAGAAGTTTCAAGTAATTTTTTTATGGATTTTCTTCTTTTTCTAAAAAAATATTTATTTTATTTATCAAAAGGTACAATAGAGCAAGTTTTATAGTAACTCATATTTAACAATTCAAATATACCAACAGCTAGTAAAATACGTGACAATAATGATGATTAAAAATAGATTAAAGTGATTTAAATCTATACACACTTAATAATATACCATTTTCCCGAGAGTATAAAATATCAAATATTAGTTATACTACAAGTATAGTTTTATATTATCTGTGGTTATTATACTTTGTTGTAATTATTTTTATTCATGTAAATTTAATTATATTTTTTTAATATAAATAAGAAAGACCTTAAGTAGGGTCTATAGATTCTGTAATAATAAAGACATTGAAAAATATAATTAAATAGTACCTATTGTAGTTCCTACGAGCTTCACAAATATTTTCGAAAAAAAAAAATTGTTTCAGTCGTTAATCTTATGCGGCGTAGGTTGTCATCACGCAGGTTTGTTGTATGAAGAAAGGGTAAACATTGAAAATGCGTTCAGGAACAGGGACTTGCCTATTCTAATTACAACTACAACTTTGGGTAAGTGTATATATGTATGCAATAAGTATCGTGTTAGTTACAGAATATTATTATCTTACTGAATCTGTTCAATCTACAATACTAGAATATAATCAATCGTTACTCACTTTTATTTCCTATTGCCTATTCATTATTACCATTTAAAAGAATTAAAATATTAGATTCATTAGATTAATAGGTACTTAGGTACTTAAAAGTTAAAACTATTCATATTTGTCGTTTTATCGATTGGCGACACTAATTACTTTGCCTTGCGTGTATAGTGTGAGCAGTAGAGCCTTCAGTAAAGATTAATAATATTCTCTGACATCCAAAATAATGCACACCTATATGTCTTCCTAATAAATTATGAACACTTCATATTTATACAAATATGATTGATTTCTTATTTCACTCACTCTGAGATACAATCGGCCTTATTCCGTTACTGATACATCAAATCTCATACTAAATGATCTGATAGGTCCTCTTCCATCAAAATATCCAAAACCAGTTCACTCCAACATATTTCTTATTGTATTACCAAAAGCGACATAATACTATGCACGAATTTGTTAGTAAAGCGTTGCTTTCCGGCTTAAGATAAGAAATGCAACGTGTGGTGGTAACTTTAAGGCTTTGGTCATGCAGATATATACAGTTTTAGAAACTAACGGAATGTAATTGTTTATACTCTATAGTCATAAAGTACAATTCAATTGATTTCGACACTATCTTACACATACTACAGTAGCGTGCTAAAAGATAGAGATAGGCTACCCAACAAGCAGTATTGTGGTTTTTCTTATACATCCACATTTTTCTTTATACATCTTTGATTAAGTGCCTTCATTTTAATATGATATATTTAAACACTTCGAATGACTAGAATGTGTATCTATATACTTCCTGCTATCAAATTTAAAAAAATCACAATTATAGTTTTTTTTTCCAATAAAAAGTACACAGCATAGTATACAATCTATGACCTGTAAAGAATAACATTTTAGATGAAATACAGTTACATTCTTACATACTCGTCAAGCCAAACGTGATCATCCGAAACCGTTGCAGATAGTGCGGTTCCCAGAATCCGCTTCCGTATTTCGAAATCCTTACACGTACATGTATATTGTATCCTTTCACTCGGATTTCTCGTTTACGCAACGGGAGGTGACTGTACTGTTTTTACTGATGTTAACATGAAAGTTACGTGCATAACGGCCGTTTTCAATATTCTATCTATCCCTTGTTTTGCTTACTAAAGTTAGGCAAATCTATCTATTTCCATTTACTTTGATTTCAATATGCTGTCGACGGATAGCCTTTGTTATGACTTTTGACAATCAAATGTCATTTAATCTGAGATTACAATCTATCCATAATCTTTGATACATTATTGAAAACGGCCGTAAGTCAATATAAATGAAACAATTAAGCAAAGAACACATTTCGGCTCAGTTTGACATTGTTAGATTCTTCACATGACCATTCAATATCTCTACTATGTATTCTATAAATCATAGTAAAGTTAACTAAGTTGTCTATAAGTCTCACTATAACTGACTTATTACGTAAATAATATTTGGTACAGTTCAATTACTTAAATTTCTCATTATACAGTGTGTTTCAATTTCACAAATCTTACGTTGTACCATATCTGTTTATCAATAAATTAATAGCGTATCAAAAAGGCGTGAAAAAAGTAATTTAATGCGTGAGCCACCTATAAAGTTGTCACTTAATATAACGAGCAGATTTCACGATAAAAAGTTATCACTCGCTTCTTGTAGCGATGGGTGTCAACTTACCGGCTCATCTCGTTATTATCAAGAACACTCAACAGTACGTCAATGGAGCGTATCAGGTAATAAATATACTGTTACTACTTCTTACTATTATTGAGTTTATAAATAACAGGTTGTAGTTGTTTTATTTTTTCTGTTTCAATGTTTCATAAGCATTAAAGGAGAGGGTAGTTTGCTTTATCTATATTATGAATCTTCTTTTTACCTTATATTAAATTGATTTGAAATAATGAAGTTCATAATTAATTATTTCAGGGGACTTATTATTATAGATTGCTAAACTGGTCGGTTACATATTATATTGTCGACATAACCCTCTGTTTTCATGTTCTTAATTCAAAATTGAAAACATATTTATTTTCTTAATCCTCCAAAAATATAAATATTTGTTACATTTTCACAACAATTTCTGAAATAACGTGTTACTCCTAACTTTTATTATTAATTATTACTTCATTATAGTTTAAGATCTTTTTAATTTTTGGCTATGGTAATCATTATAAGGCTCCGCGAGACAGGCTAAGCCTAATGCGGGGTCCATTGATAATGTTGTTAAAATTTTAAATTGTTTATCTGGCAAATAAATATATGAATATTTTTTTTTATATTAACATTTTTAGGAATACAGCATCAGTACCGTCCTGCAAATGGTGGGCCGAGCTGGCCGTCCGCAGTTCGATACTGAGGCCACCGCCGTTATAATGACAAGACTCGCTGATAAGGTAAGCAACCACGTTATCTATACTACATGGATATATATAGTGTGTTTTTTTTAGTTTTTAGGGAAATATCCAAATGTAGAGAACTATTAAGAAAACTGGAAAAGGTTTTGAGACTAATATAATGTTTGCATTATTTTAGTATTTTATTGATTTTCTACTTAGCAGAGACTCAAGATTGAAAAACTTACTAAAAAAAGTTCCCTCGTTATAATTATCGCATAGTTGGTAAAAAAGTTAAAATATAAAATAATCAAATTTTATGTGTTTTATAAGTTAGTATTTAGTAATGCATTATTTATTAAATTGAAATTTAAATATAAAGTTGTGACATTATGACCTATTGTTTACCGCTAATTATAGAGAGGACTATATAAGGAAGTTTTAAGACTTAATTGAGCTATTGTTTATATAATGCTTAAATAAATTAATTAAATCAATTACCTGTAACACTTTACGTTCAACTAACGTGTCTTACAGGGAAAAACAAATAAATTGGTATATTTAAGGAATGTATTTCATTTTATTAAAGGACTGACTTAAATTACTTGATTTTGTGTTTGGACTGTGCTTTAAATGTATATAATTACAACGTGAATTAAATTAGGTACTATAATATTATTTCTCATATATTCTGTTATCCAGGTAGGTCTTGGTTGTGAGAGTAGTCGTTGTCAAGGCTTTTAGCTATTGATGTTATTCTTTGCTGGGGAGAGACCTGGATTTTGCTTTGGGCTGCATCTTCATAAAAATGTTCTAGCGTTGCGAGTATTAGACATATTGTGTACTTTTGCTGGTGAGACAGGGCTGGTTCCATTTGATTTTAACTCAAAGTAGGAAATTACTTTGATTTGTGATTGATTTAGTCATTCATTCTAGATTATAATTAATGAGGATACCTGTATTATTTATTTATTTATATATCCTTTATTGCACTGACAATAATATAAAGATCTTATAACTAGAGACTTAAATTTTAACAATAGGCGGTCTTATCGCTAAGGAAGCGATTTCTTCCAGACTACCTATAGTACTGTATTTCGATGAGCTTTTAATTATTTTTTATAAAGGAAACTTAAAGATTATGTACACATTTTTCACATACTTCAGATTCATTGTTATAAAATAAAACAAAAATATAATATCACGTATAAAAATTTATTGCTTAAATGTACAGGCAATAATATGAACTTAGCCTAAATGTTTAGATACTATCACAATGTAGAGCCATGCTATTAA
>LQNK01000098.1:285526-313720 GCA_001586405.1 Phoebis sennae
ATTTATTATAAAATATATGATATACAAGCGTAAAAAGACTATCGTCTATCTTTTCTTGGGTTTCGAACTATTGGTGATTTTGGGCATTGAGAAGAAATGGACATACAGTTACTATCGTATTCATATTATTATGGGATTCTTTCCTAATCATTACAGGATTTCTGAAAATTTAGTTGTAGTATTCCTACGGACAGATAAAGAAATTTGTTTAAGAAATTTTGTTAGTTAACGTGACCATTATTTTTTCTAGACATAGATAACAGCTCTAGGTATTAAGACGTTATTGTATTAAGAGATTTTTTTAATTTTAAATACATTGTATAATAAGAATAAGCACGAACCACGAGTACAAGAGGGCAAGCAGATCAAAGTCAATGACTCTTTACAAATTCCTGAACCAAATAACTTTTCTCATATTTCTTATCGGAAAGCAATTCAACATTATATTAACTTCGTATTTACTTCAAAATACGGGTATTTCTATTTCGGATTACAGCATGAGAAGTATTACAAAATACTTCATTAAATTTAACATGTAGGCTATTCCTTGCGGATTGGTCCTGGCCACAAACTGGTGAAAGCGATACTCTGTCAACCCATCGTGATGAGGAAGTGACTTATTGTGCTGTAGCCATTGACGGTATGATCAAACGTTCCGACGCTACAATTTCAAATTGATGTTCTAGTTAATTTGTTTACTGCTTTAATTTCCAGAATTGGTCCGTTTTTCTTTAAATTATCTGTGATAATATTGGAAATTTTGCTTAGAAAATTTGATAGAGTTAAGTTGAGAGATAAACATAGATTAAAGACATTACCCATTAGAAATCTTTATACATTGCCTACATTACAAATTAGATTTAGACAAATTATTTGGATAGTACTTTTACAAATAATAAAGAAAATAATTAATAAATATAATATTAATATTAATTAATTATATCAGTTATATCAAAAATAAAACAAACTTCGTCAAAATCGGTTCATATAGTTTATATGATGATAGTATATTATTTTTAATAATTTTGCAATCGCCATATAAAATTACGAAAGCCTGGATTGGAACATTGATTGCGGGTAATTTCATTGTTTCGAATCTTATTGGCACTCTCGACATATCATCTCTCGACTTAATAACATGGAACAGCATTATACAGGGATTTATGTGTAAAGATTATAGAACAAAAAAAAAGTTTTTGCCCCATTCCTTATTTTTTTCCGTCGTACATCCTCCAAACTTTATGTAGTTTTTTTTTATTGGCGATGCGGTTATCATTAAATATCAGGTTCACCGTAAAATAATATTTGTTTCAAATCATTCATTATTTTCCGCTTACATTCATTTTATAGTTTTTTTTTTTTTACTAACTTTACCGTAACTTTGTTTTATGTAATTTAGACGGTGTCTGTGAGAAATAACAAAAAAGTACAATTTTATGTTCAAAAAAGAAGAACAAATACATGTACATCTTTGAAATAAACTGTATTATACTAAGTAATTAAAATTTAACGTGAATTTGTAATTTAATGGGATTTTTTCATTCACACAACTCTTGTAACATCTGTTCTCGTACATTTATTTTTTACGCGGTATAATTATTTTGTCTTGCAAATTTTTGTGGATAAAGTGTTCAGCGTGCAAAATCGTACCCGCCCCCGATGTAATAATTTAATATTTATTTTTAAAAATAAACGCATGACGTCTACCTGCGGAGGTTTATGCTAATGTGAAATTCGAAAAACCCTTTTGGTCCGTGTGGTTTATTTGCAAGTCCCATTAGGAAGATACGAAGATATGGGACAGGATCGTTGAGTAAACGATATATTTTTTCCCGCTCAAAATCCCACAGTTCTAAGTAGGTAAGGTCAAAGTGACATCGTTTGCGCCTTGTGCAGGTTGAATGTTATTGCAACATGCGACACTCACGCGAGTTGCCACCGTGATGTGATAAAGATATGTTCTTTCGGAAATGGATTCATTTTACTTGCGAACGTTGTTAAGCATAACAGTATACTTTATAAGGAATTGTTTCATTCTGCATTGAAATGTAAAAGAAACTTTAGAAGTTCATGAAATGTAATGTTTCTCATACATTTCAAAGAATAATAATAAAAATAACATGTATGCATACTGAATATTTTAATAATAAGTATGTAATAAAAAAATCACATCTGTCTATTCATTTGGCGCTGATAACTTTCATATTTTGCTGCCTCTACAACACCTTCTACGGGGTTAGGATGGGCTAGAACTGCTCCACTCTTACTTTGAGTGCAAATGCATGTCTGAATTCTAGGCATAGTCTTATTTTCCTGATACTCCTTAATTTTACTCATAATCATATCATTCTCTTCCTCTAGTAATTGTTTTTCTCGTAATAGAGCTCGCCGAGATAATTCTGCTTTGGCAACTCTTTGCCATAGGCGTGTTAGTCCACATGTTGAAGAAATTGCATTAACAACTAACGAGTCTTCTGAATGTGGTCGCCTAACGTTTGTTTTAGTTTCAGTAGGCGATTGGGGTAATGCCGATCCAAAGGGTAATACTTTCTCACGTTGCGTTTCAAATTTACGACAAAGTGATGCTAAGCGTAAAATTTTCTCTCCTTTTTTATGCGATGCGCTTAACCATTCAACTGCATCATCCGATAATCTAACTAAAATCGCTAGTTGTCGTGCGTCCAAAGCACATCCATTAATTAAGCCCTGCTTTAATCGAAAGCAGGCTGCACGATGGCGGTCACGACGATCTCGAAAAACTGCTTGTTTCGTTCCTGATTCATAAGCCGCTAGTTCTGATCGCAAACGTTTAAGAACATTATCATTATTAGCTATTCTCTTTGCTTGAGAAGCTATTATGTCGGCCATTAAATTTTCTTTACGACGTAATTTTCGAACCTTTTTCTGATTATCTGCGGTTTCTGTAACATATGCTTTGAGCACAGTTTTATATTCCTCCCAAGTTGTATTATAAGTATTTTCCAGAAAAGAACGTAAGTTTTCACGTTCGTTGGCATATTTACTGCGCTCTTCATCTTCTTTCACCAAGTTTTCGCCTCTCGTAGTCCACGCTTCCGAGTCGGCTGTAGTATGACCATGGTAAATTAGCAGTTGTAGATGAGTTTCTGCAGCATTATGATCCGTCATAATACGAGCTGCGTCTTCTTCACCAGACTTTAAAAGTTTCATTGTTCGGATTCGGTTTTCTTTTGAAAGAGAATCCATTTCGGAAAGGAACTTATTAATCATTGTATCAATTGTATCGCAAAAACTCGCAACCGTTCTTTGAAACTGGTCATCAGCCACATCCATTAGCTTCATTGTATATTTGATCAAGTGATCCTTTTTATCGTAAACCCTTTCGAAAACATGCCACATGACTTCTATATCTCGTCGGAAAACGGGTTCTTTTATTTTTAACATCGTTTCGCGCCAAGTAGCATCAAGTTCACCTCTCTTACGTGCCTGAGCTGCCATTTCCCTGTTTAACTCTTGTCTCTTCAGTTGCTTCCGAGCTTCGGCTTCAGCTCTTAGCTTCTCTAATCGCTTTGCCTCTTTCTTTGCTTTCTTTTCTTCTTTAGTCAATCCCATGATTATTAGATTTTTATAAACTTTATGAAAATAATATAGCTATAAATTCTGTCACTTTGTATAATAGGACTTTAAGTTGTGACACTAATCATTTTGACAACCATATATTTTTAAATCAATATAAAAAATAGTGAACATACGTATGGAACTCATTTCTGAAATTTTAAACAAACGTAACCTACCTCTAAAGATCGCAATATAAATATTGTTGCCTTAAGGCGTTTAAACTCACACCATGCAACACAATTTGCTGATTATGTCTTTTATTAATAAAAAAAAATATATATGTTTCTACCAGGCCCGTTACCAATCCATAGTCGGCGGCAGTGAGCCTCTCCAAAGCTTCCTTCACAAACGTATAGCGGAGAACCTAAACAGCGAAGCAGCTTTAGGAACCGTCACAGATGTAGCCCAATGCGTTCAGTGGTTAAATTCTACGTTCCTTAGTGTTAGGGCTGCACGCGATCCGAAGAGGTATCTTGGACTTCCACAGAATGCTCCTCAACAACTTATTTCGAAGAAACTTGAAGGTATGTACTAACTTAATAAAGAAAAATTTCTTTCAGAGAAAGAAAAATGACAAATATTCTAAGCGACTAATGTTTATAATAAACTGCATTTGTCCATCCTTTCAAGAAAAAACATTATCAACCCCAGAAAAATTGGATTGGATATTTATTGGCTCATAATATAAATTTTCTAGTCGGGATTTTTATTGATCCTAATTTATCTTTAAATTCTTTAAAGATGTGGTATAAGTTTATGTATATTCCCAAATAAAATTTATTATTCGTGGTTCTTTAATACCCCGATTTCCACCATCCCAAATAATATCATTAAAAGTAAGTAAACAAAAGACAAAGTATTTTCCAAAAGCTATTCTGTTTTTTTATGGCAGAGCGGGCAAAGGAGCAAGTGGGTCACCTGATGCCACGTGATCACCGAATAAATGAATGAGACTTATACCTATCAACAATTTAGTAATCAATAAATTAAATAACTTTAATTTGGTCAATCTGCAATGTGCATTACAAGTGTCGGTAACCTAAATAGACGCCCTCAAATATATTGCGGTTGGATTATGTAAATCAATCATTCTGAGAAGGAATACGATTACATCGACCATGAAAACAAAAGTTGAAAAGGGTTTGAGTTTATTTTTCGTTAAATAAGAAAACTGATACTGATTACTTTTCTTAAATTCTTTTTTTTGTAAGATTTTTAATCATAAGAAAAAGCTAAATTCGTATTCAGTGTTCATAAACATATTATTTGGTATTTTGAATATAAAGTTTGACATTTTTATTATGTTATTATGCTCTGACTTTTTGATATTGCTATAAATTAATCACAACATTATGGTACTATTTTGTCTTTAAAAAGTGATTTATAAGAAAACGGGTGTAATAAATATGTATAAAGTTTAAAACCTTGTTCTGGCGTTATAAGTAAATGATCCGAAATAAACGCAGTTGGAACCCATTTGACGAAGGTTTTTACATTATGTTAAATTAATTTATTACGGTTTTACTGGACTTGAGATATCTTCTTGTTTGGGACCAATTTACAGATATAAATAAACTAATTTAAATTTTCGGTTCTTCTTTCCCGGGTTCCCCAATTGTATAATAAGATAAACATAATCGCTCCTTTTCAGTCTTTCAAATAAAATAAAATTGTAGGTATGATATATCATATATCTTTAATCTTTTTTAACGTACTCGATGACCTATAACTTAATTCTAATTATAGTATCACAGATTATGCAAAATTATTGTGAATAAAATTATATTTACATACATGCCGCAGTTTTATTTTTTATAATTTTATTTTTGTAAGTCAACCTATAGTTATTATATACTTTCAGGGTATGCGTTTCGATTTCATATTTAAGAACACATATGTCTCCCTTTATATCTATGTCGAATCTAGGATCTCTATCCTACCTACGGGAAACAATCGTACCTAATTGGTAAAGGGTTTACGCTACGTACTAAGCGTAAACACTTACCAATTAGGTCCGATAATTTCCAGTAGGTAATTATTGATTAATCATCCCATCGCCATTGTAGCATTCATTCGCCTTTACACATTATTTTAATTTGTTCGGACATTTCTCATTATCGTCAGAAGTAGCTATTTTCTTTAGCACATCCATTATCATGATAAAGATGTAAGGGAATTTATGGAATCATATAATAATTTTATAATCAAGTAATTACCAATGAAATCATAATGATTGCAAATGCCATATAAAAATAGCATCACTATGAAAAATGACAATTACATATGATTTATCGTTAGATTATTCTGAGACGGTTTCCTTTCGATACAGATAAGGATATGGATAATAATTAAAAGTAGATAATTGCGAAGATGAGACGACCTCGCTAAGTAAACAGTTCCGGAACGTGATGGATGAGCCTTGCACATACGATCGCTGTGAACTTGCGGCTGATGCAATGCATGAGATTAGGGCGATGGGTTTACCGCATTATATAATTTATGGTGACATCACCGTAACCTGACGAATGTTCCCACTGCAGGGTGTGACACTGACGAAATTACACTCTATGTAGAAAGGAGTGTCTGAGTACTACCAACAAATTATTGCACCCAGACTCTGTATTATCCTCTGCACTACTTACAAACACCATTTCCATATTAACGAAACTGCAGTATTACATGACCGGGTTTAATATAGTAACTTCTACAAATATACTTTGTACAAATTTTAAATAACATGCTTTCACATCTTGCCCACATTTCTCTTATTAAATATCCTGCATTTATTAATTGTACGTTAACCGCTTATTGTGAAGAAGAAAATCGCGTTACGCTCATAAACTCCATCCGCAAACACCTGTCGATTCCCTTTAGCAGGTTAAATGTCATAGTGCGTAATGAGTTCATGTTAGGATCGCAAATATCACGCCATACATATAGCATTGATGGCTACTCTTGTTACTTTATACGGTTCACTAGTTCGTAGAACTGACTCCTAACGAACCTAATCTATATTGTAATTAAGCCCGTTTTGAAAACAATTATTCTTACTCCTTATTTACAGGTAGACATAAAAATACATGTAAACATCACAATCGTTTCCTATTTACCTTATTTAAGGTATTATATAGTATAGTATTTGAGTATTTAATAAAGGCAGAAGAGTAATTATTGCAAAAAATAATGTCGCATTGACTTGATTATTGAATGTTAATTGATGTTAAAATCTTATAGGATTGGTTGCTTTATACGTAAAGATTACATTGTTATTCAATATCGTCACATTTCAGCGGGTCTCGTCAGTGGCGACAGAGGGTCTTAAATCTTCAGAAAAAAAAGTGGGAACGGAGCATTGCACGATTGGGCCAAGTTTGCACTGTTACATTTACCACTCCTCCAGCAGATCGCCGTGAAGCAGTATTGCACTGTGCTTCGTTCAGTGAGCGGGGGCCCGGAGGCCTGTATTCCCATCCCATTCCTCTTCCATTCCGTTCTATTTCTTTCCCAATTTCTCATTATCAATCCTGTCTGTATCCCTAATCCTTAAACTCGTACCTTCAAGCCGGCAAGGCATACGCGACATTTTGGTGTTGTAGATGTTCTTGGTAAGTCACTTAACATCAGGTGAACCGCATGCCCCGCTTGCCTTCTGTAGCAAAAAAATATGGGACCAGACCCATTAAATTCTGCTTTTGTAGGACTTATACATTTTCTTTACTGTAGCTCAGACGCCCTCGCGCTCGTAAAATAAATATATTTTTTTAATTTTTGTTATTTGTTAAGAATACACTAGATTTTAACGTTTTTTTTGTGTAATTTGTTTACACATTTTAAATGAATTTCAGAACTCTGCGTAAAAGCAATGAACGGTTTAGCTTCCTCGGGCCTCATAACTATGGACGAAGCTAGTTGTATAGAATCCACGGACGCAGGGAGACTTATGTCTGTTTACTACATCGACTTAGGAACTATGAAGACGATTATGAAAGTATATAACTTCTTTAGTTTCCTGCTACGTAATTTATGTTAATCATAATCACAAATAGGAATAGATTCATCCATAAACGCCTTCTATTACCCTATACTGTAATTGTAAAAATATTTCATACTTACTGAGTTTCGCGGTTTCACAGAAATTTCTGGTTTAAGTAGGATTTTCGAGATAGCCATGTCCTTCATGGGGTTTCAAATAATTTCTGTACAAAATTTCATCTAAATCGATCCAGTAGTTTCGGAGCCTATTCAATACAAACAAACAATAAATCAAATCTTTTCTCTTTATAATATGAGTATAGATGTAATATTTCCTATGTAATGTATGATGAAGTATTTTTTAAAACACGCTCTTAAGAAAAATTAGTTACTTTATTTACTATGTATTTAAAATTTCTTATGAAATAATTGTGACCTTTAAAATCTTAAATTCGTTTCAATTCATATACTTCTACGATTCACAACTCCTTTACAAGAATTTACTTCTAATTATCTATAGATAGACGGCTCAGAATCCATTGAACGTCTTCTATGGCTAGTGTGTGAGAGCCACGAGCTCTCCGACATGCACCTGAGGGTTGACGAGCGAAGGTGTCTGAACGCACTCAATAGGAACAACGCGTCTGCTACCATCCGATTCCCGATGAAAGGCAAAATTAATAGCCGCCAGATGAAATTATACTGGTAAGTCTTATGGTATAGTAATTTCAGTCTTACTGCTATCCACATAGAGTGCAGAATTCTTTGAATGTCTTCTATGGCTAGTGTGTGAGAGCCATGAGCTCTGCCACATGCACCTGAGGGTTGACGAGCGAAGGTGAATCACTATGATAGGCAAATTAAAATAGCCGCCAGCTAAAATTGTAAGGGTAAGTAATAAGGGATTGTACTTTTAGTCTGCAATTCAAATACGGCGCAGAATTCTTTGAACACCTTCTATGATTAGTGAAGATGTCTGAACGCGCTCAACAGGTACAACACGTTTGCTACCATCCGCCTTTCTATAAAAGGCAAAATTCATAGTCGCCAAATGAAACTGTACTAAGTCTCAATAGTAGTCTACCATCCGCTTCCTTATAAATAGCAAAATTAATAGCCGCCCAATGAACCTGTACTGGTAAGTCTCAATGAATAATTTCAGCCTATATGTTAAATGTTTTTGAAATATAAGATGACTAGTTTTGAAAAGAACCATTTCTGACTCACAAACAACTGCAATTTTATCATGATCAAGATTTTATACCGTTAACCCACAATGAATCAGGTCTTTGGGCGTGGAGGAATCTGCGAGTGACAGCTTCAAAAAGATTTTCATATAAAGATACGAAACAAGGAATACAATAAACTAGTAAAATCGCAGTATCAGCGGTCACCGTTCTTAAACACGTTTTGCAACGTCTAGGATTTTTGCGTACGCTAAACCGTTATTAGCGTAGGCCAAGGACAAAGTCGGATATTTTTTTTCTTTTGTATTTTAACGTATAGAACACAATTTTTCGGTACGAGATATTTGATGAAGATAAATTATTTTTCATAAAATGTTACTTCATTTATTTTTAAATCGTATACGATTTCAACTTTAAATTAAATAACATTTTGATTTTGGCTTGTCACGATTCTTCGTTCGCTTCATAAATATTTTTAACATTATTATTTTCCTTAAAAAAGACAACATGTTTTTTTCAATCACTTATAGTGCGCTTCGTTTAACTCATCTATGTAGAGTTATGAATCTTTTTCAAGTCAAATATAATATGTCCTACTGATATTTTTCTCTTATCAACAAATTTTTCTATTGAATCAGTTTTTCTTAAGATCTTTTTCTTAACTTTTTCCCTTTCTTATAATCGTGTCTAATATTTACAGCATTATTCAAGCCGTCCTCGGTTGCCTGTCGATTCCAGAGCCGTCTTTAAACCAAGAAGCTATGAAAATAATGCGCATTGCTGATCGAGTTTGTAAATGTACTTAAAATTTTTCTAATTTAAACAAAATGTCGAGCATTTATTGATTATTAAGTACGTCGTCAATAATTTACCTATAAAAAAGTACCAATCAGTACGTTATTGATTTATAATTTCTTATTAATTAATCTATAAATTAATATTAATTAATCTTCATGTCAGCGAAAAAAAAGGAAACAAAATTTGCCGTTGCACTAAAGTACAGCAACTTTACCGACCCCTGACTTAGATGGATAGACAGACGCTGAAAGCCTTAAGCCTACCCACTTCTTTCCTTGTTTTCCTTTACAATATATGTTGCTCTGCAGGTACCTCAGATGCTTTTTTGAATCCACGTTAAGTTCCTTACCCTCGAAATTTTTGACTCAAATACTAACAATAGCCTGAAATACCAAAACGGTTACCTTCCAGGTTTAGAGGCATAACTACGCAACTAGTCCAAAGCTAGCATGTTCCGCTCGCAAATGTACGGGGCTGTGTAACTCGCTACTCACTAGTACCTACATGCGAGACGCATATCGTTGCAACTATGGGAGGGCTCGTCCTGTCTGAGCCTCCAAGTCATTGAACCCACTTTTAGTTTCTAACTCCCAAAATCATATTGCAAAACTCATATTGCAATTATCATAATTACCAAATCGGCGTCTTTCAGGTTTGGTAGCATACGTAACTTGTCCAAAGCTAACAAGTACAGCTCGTAAGATGTACAGCGCCGTACTAAATTCGCTAGTACTCGCTAAATGTATATCGGCGCAGCTTTGGGAGAACTCGCCCTACCTGAGCAGGCAGCTTAAAGGCATTGGACCCACTTTCAGTTCGTTACTTGCGACCGCCGGAAAGGTAGGTATTTTCAAGGGCTTATTGGATTAATTAAGAACCTTAATTAATACGAATTTTTAATAATGTCATATTTAAAGAATTAAATAAGGAGACTTATACTTCTTGTTGTATAGCTTAGTTCGTTCTTACTTCTTATATTTATTCTTAAATGCATTACCTACTTAATTAAATAATTAATCGTTGTAACAATACAGGATGTTTATTTCTGGCAAAATTTGGTTTTAGTTTGATTCTTATTTCTCGTAGTATAGTATTTGGTCTTAAAAGCCCACTTCAAAAATTCGTCCTTTAATAATGTGTATATCTAGTTTTTATTATTTAATTATAGGAAATAATAATATCTTGTTTCGATTGAAAAATATTTTTCTTTTTCATCTTTACTGCGCATCTTGTAATTATGTCTCCTCTAGTAATAAAGCTATTTTTAATAACGTATTTTAATTTGATTGCAATACGTCAACATTTAAGCAAGTTACACAACATTTTATAATTTAAATGTAAACACAAAACATTAATTATATTGTGGACAAATGCCAGCCATAAAATACGATAAAGTAATAAATACCTCACTAGGTATTAGAAATAAATATTCAAATATTTCAGGTAAATTTTATGCTACTCGAAGAAAGCCACCCAAGAGACTTAGAAAGGGTACGTTTCTCAACATTTTATTAGTTGAATTCACATTAGAAATATACAATTATATTAATATGATTGTTTGTTAGTGCCATAAGCAGGCCTTGGACTAGATTCACAAGTTTCCGCCGAAATTTGTATGAATCTTGTACATTTCAATCGGATTTGCATTTGTAAATAGGCCAGAATAATATCGATTTTGGTAATGCTCATACCTTTTGTGATGTCGTTTATTCATACATGTATACATAATTAAATTTAAGGAAAATAGTTGCTAAAATCTTAAATCACTCAATACGCCTATTGTTATTCACTACGATTATCGCAATGCCTTTGGCATTTAGACAAAAAATGTAAAACTACATAATTGCACCTTCGTTAAAGTATCGTCAATCATTATTTAACGACAGCGAGATATTTAGTGGTCAGGGTTGTTAAAGATGAGCACGCATATTATGTGTGTCATTATTGTTGTATCTATTAATCGATTAGTGTTTTATGCCTATATTTACTTAATAATTATTTTTTTATATCCGTATTCAACATATTTTATAGTATTTACTTTGTTAATTTTTACGATTATGAGCATAGTATCATTGAAATTATGGCTAAAACTATAGAAATAAAATATCTGGGTATTTTAATTGTGTATGTGTTTAGCGTTTATGTAATAAAAAACATGGAACTTTACAGATAATGAATAAAGGTCCACCAGCTGGCAACATACTGCGAAAACAAATCAGTTTGTTACCAAAATACAGCCTTAAAATGACACCAATCAACGAACACACAGTTCGAATTGAATTAGTTTTATTAAATCAGGCCTTTTTGGCAGAAAATATAGAACACCTTACTGCTGGAGCCAAACATAAGTTTTATTTAGTTGTCGGGGATTCTGAAAACAATCTGTTGCACTTGTCTAGTTATAAGTAAGTTCCTTCTAAAAATTTATAATACCGTTATTAGAGTTGCTATATCAATGGGTAAAATGTGTCTAGACTAATTGAGATTTAGTTAAATTAATTACGACTATATCTGTTTCAGAGACGCAGATTTATTAAACGTTTACGATGGATGTATCACGTGCGATGTAACCAGGAAGCAAAATAACGAGCATAAAGTCATGGCACATTGCATCAGTTCAAACTTCGGTACGATAACGATCACAGGCGAATCGTTACGTACCTACTTATTCTAAATTATATGTTTGTTTTAGTTGGCATCGATGATACCTGCGAATATCTGTTCAGCGGACTAAATGTAAGGCAAAGTGAAATAAATGTTGATTTTGATGAAATAATAGAAAATGAACCCGCAAAAAAACAGATTTGTGTATCAGAAAGCTTCAAAGACCGTAAACGTAAGAGTGAAAACGATATTTGTCAGTCCAAGGAAAAAATAAAACGAGACACTAACATCATACAAAAATTTAAACATTTGAAAGAGTCTTTCGGGGTAACATCTAAAGAAATGTTAAATAAATTACATGAGACTACAGAACTCTCAAATAAAATATTATGTAATCTCAATAATTCTGGTACCAGCGCCTTTAGTAACAAAGCATTGCCTGTTAAGGATCAAGAAAATATCATTCTTGAAATATCTGATAGCGAAGATTATATCGATGATACAGAAATTAATAATATTCTTAGTGAAATCGAAGGTGAATTAAAACAGGTTACAACAGTTAATAATAAAAATAGTAATTCCATGAGAAAGGAAATTGAAATAAATAAACCACAAGAAGAAATCAAAAATTTGTATAACAATAGTATGAACAAAAGTTCTTTCCGTAATCCAATAAAAACATATAAAGAAACCCATGTAACAAGCCAAAATAGAAAAGATAAATTTAAGCAAAAGGACAAAAAGAGTAATTTCAGTTTTATAGATTTAATAGAAAGAAAAAATAATAATATAAGTGATAATATTGAGGAAACAAAGAGTGATACAGGTTTATCAGGTGCAATCCGTGATCATATAAATGAGTTTCTTAAAAAAGCTAAGCCTAAAAATCAGACTAATTCAAACATTAGTGAGTTATTAAGCAGTCCAACTATAAATAATGATTCTTCGTCGCACAATATAATCGATAATTTTTCAACCATAGATGCAAATAAAAATAAATTCGCAGGAAATACTATAAGAACAATCTCAAGTTCACCATCTGAAAAATGTGAAATTAATTTAAATCAACTTCAAAGTGAGTTTAAAAATGATGAAATAAACACTGTTTTGCTCACAACAAAGGCAATACCTAACCAATCAAATGTACTCGACTACAAAGAATATAATACTGAAAAATTGTCCGATAAAAATAGTTTAAACGTTAGTAATCATAAACTTTCACGTAATATTCACCCTCAATTAAAATTGTTACCAACCGCAAATATTACAACAGCAACCGTATCCAATAAAAACTTTAAGAACGATATTCTAGTTCCACTCATATCAGCTGCAAAAACAGAGGATACACAGCATGGATCTAATTCGAATAGGCAGAATATAATTAAAGATAACAAAATCAGTATTTACAATGACCACATAATTTTGGAACCGCCTCACACTAAAACGGCCCTTCAACAAAATGAAAACATTAAACAATTAAATAGTGACATTCAATATAACCATGAAACTAGTTATAATACTGAAGATATCAAATTCGAAGAGTATATCAAGAGGTATTCATATAGTGCAACAAAAATAGACACTCGCACTAAGATATTACCTGAGTATCGAATTCAAATTGTTAGTAGACTAAAAGTAGATCTGGATGTAACTGAAATAAAATCTTCGAACCTTAACAAAGAATCAACTCCCTTAAACGGAGATTCAAACTTTAATTCTAACCAATCCAACTTACAAATTAGTGAAATTATTTCACAAGAACATAAAGATCCTGAAAATAATAACAGCGAAAATAACACTACAAAAGAGAAAACTGAATATCCAAAGTTAAAATATACAATGAACAGCGTTGATAAAAATATTGAGGAGTGCTACTCAAAAGCTAATAATGTGAATGTAGCTGATATTTTGCTGAAATACAAAAATAAAATTGATATGAGGTAAGTAGGTACAGACTTTTTAAGATATTTTTTACTATGAACTTGAATGTTAGATAATAACCACGTTTCATTAAGTGGTAACTTATTCAGCTACTTTTCAGGAAAACTAATACATCTCCTCTTCCAAAGCTGAACAATAGTAAAGGTAGTAATTTCAACAGCGATTCTATAACACCTTCATCGAAACCAAAGAGACAATATAAAATCAGCGATTTACATAAAATAGACATCCCTTTACCTGAATCCTTATCTTCAGTTATCACCGATGCTAAGATTGATTCTCAAATAGATATTCATACAAAACTGAAACAAATCAATCAATCTATTGGTAATACATATAGCAAGGAAAGTCCAAAAAGGATTGGTGCACCTGAAACACCTAAATTAAATGATGAAATAACTATAGACTTGCATGAGGAATTAGAAGAATCTCCTACTATTCCAATAAGCATCGATCATAATTACGATTTTAACGTCAACGAGGCAATACTTGATCCAAAGACTCTACTAGAATCTGCACAAAGTAACATAGTGTTAATACCACCACCTCCCGAGTTCTGTGATGATAGCACATATTCACCAACAAGCATCAATAATTTGAATAATTGTACTTACAACTATGACATTCCTTTAAATGCCATTGATCAAAATGAAACAGTTGATATTTTTCAAAGTGAACAACTTGCATGTAATACATACGATTGCGACCATAATATTAATGAAGCTCCAGAAAATGAAATAGAAACCTGGACGTTTCCTACAGAAGACGATACAAATTTTGCTTCCAATTACAAACCGTATCACTATTCAAACTTTCTTACAGCATCTCAAAATGTGTTGTCCCAAAATTCTCAGCGGCATGAAAAATTAAATCAATTTAGATTGACGCGAAATAGTGACTATAAACTGAGAAAGAAACATTAAAATTGTATGAAAACCAAAGTGTGTAATCATTATTAGATTTAAATCTTATTGGATTGATAAACATAAACGTTACATAAACGTGTAGAATTAACTGAACCATTTTGCATGTAATTTGGCGCATAATAGTTCATCACATGGGCGAAAACTAATATTTTCATAATTTATCAATGAAATTTGGAGTAAAACTGAATTTAAATTCTTCGCAAGCTTAACCCCGTGCGGAAAGCGAATCAAAGTCGTCTAAAATATAATAATGCCGATTTGACAAGTATTAAGCACAATATGGTACCATAAAATAAAACAAGTTTAATAAGCAACACCAATTTTATTGTAGTTATATTAGCAAATTCAATACTAGCAAAACAAAGAAAACATTATTCAAATTTTTCACAATGTATTTTTTAACAAGTTTTTAGATCTAGGCAAGTGAAATGTACAGTGTAAGTTCCTACATCAGTGACATTATATACTACGGTTACAACAGTTTATCGATATAAATAGTAAAACCAAGACTAACTAAACATAAATTATAATACGTGAACTCCGATGTCTCGATGGTCGGACATTATAGTTTTATTTAGTAGGTCTTGGTTGAAACTCCATTCCTTTAATCAAATTAGTCTTTTCTAAGTTGAACAGTGCGACCAATTCGTGGTTAGGTTGAATTCACACCATTCAATTTAAAAGAAACTCGGTGTGCAGAACCCTCGTCGCCTCTGCGGCGAATACACGACGGTGCTGTACTGATAGAAAATGTTACAACCTCTATACTTTGCATTAAAATAATGCCCATTTTCACAGGCAAGGGATCTCCTAACTCCGCATCCGTTATTTCCAGTGATATACACTCAAACACATAGTTCTCAGCCTCCATGCAAAGTTTACCATCATGTATAAAAATAAAATTTACACAATTATTGGTAAAATTCATAAAAAATTTCAATCAGCAATCCTGCCTCGTTACATAATCCATCTCGCGCAAGACCCAACCCTTGCTCGTTTAAGATTTCCGAGTTAAAATACAACTATTAACAGTAACTACGGTGTTAAACTTAATTTTATGTTTGATGATATATTTCAGGGAATTCATTGAATAAAAAAAGGTATATTAATAAAAATCATAAATAAAGCAAAGGTTCGGACATTTCGTCAACAAGACATTACCAGCTGAGAATATTTTTCCGTTTAATGCTCAGCATGTTAAAAATCTCAACACACCAGACGAAAAAAATAAAATTTAAATAAATTACATGAAAAACTATTATTTTATTATAATATACATTAAAGCTAATGATTTTGATAAGTAGGTAATGATTTCAATTCAATATTAATGCAAAACATGCCTAAATTATGCTGAATATTAAACTGGAAAGTTATAATACACACTTTTTTGTTATTTTATATTATTTTTTTATTTTTTTTTTACATTTTTTATTATTTTATAAGTAATTTCCACGCTGGGAAAATTACACTAATTCTATGCAAAGTATAGCTTGTATTTATTATATGACCACTCCATACTTTGTTTCCTTAAGTTTACGGGCTATGCTGTGTACTCTCGCACATTCGCAGTTGCATACAAGTAGATAATCATTCTTTAACATATTGCTTTATAATTTTATAAATACCATACTTCTACAATATGTTTAAAAATAGATATGTGTAATAATACAGGTTTGACCTCAGTGGAACAAACTTATTTTTAGAAGTTACTTCAAAAGTTGTATCCTTTATCAACAAACATATTCGTCACACACCTTTCTAGAAAAAACACTGTGGAGTTGTGGTGTCACTTTGAGACTTGCTGACAGTATGCATTTTTAATCAAAATCAGTTTCTTTTCTTCATTTGCTTGTATAAAGTACTCAATTAGTGCAGTGGATATCACAGAGCCTATTGCACCAGAGGCACACCCTCTGATTTTATTCCCACGACTAGAAATTTATATTATGCGCATTTTTGGTTTAATTTCTGGATGTAACCAGAACTTTCTGATGATTATTTTAGCCCTCGTGTGCGAAACACGATAAGTAACTAATTGTCTACAGCGAATGCGCATACGAGAACTTCATTGGGAATTAAGTTCATTAAATTTCATTACAAAGCGATGCTCAATCAATAAATAAAATAAATTAAGTGGCAAAATATATACAAAAAAGCGTCACTGCAAATATGCCAGTTATACAGCATAGCCCGAAGTGCTTTGGCAAACGCCAACCGAAGTGGTGTTATGTGGACTCTGAACCACGCGACATCGAGCCAGCCCCGGGTGGCTTCTATTAACAACTTATTTTTTATATGTAAACAGTTCGAGTGTCAGTGGCCATACATTCCGAGAACTAGGACCATTTTTTGGGTAGGTATTTGAGGCAAGCTAAAAACTTGTCTAATGTCTCTCCTATTATACCCCTATAAAGAACTGTACTAGGCTGCTGGGTTCTGGGGCTATTTTTGGAACTAGCAGGTAGAAAGTCCCACCTAGTCTTTTTAAGAATATATTATTTTAGCTAAAAATAATACCCTATTAAAATTACAAGTTGCCTTAAATACATTCATATAATATACTTATTTATGTTTTTGCAAAATATTTTTGAACATGCTTGTCAATGTTAAAACCCCAAAGTATCGTTTTTTTTAAACAGTAAATACAACATTTAAAAAAAAGGTTGCCTCAAATATACTCCCGTTTTAAAATATCTGGGGTTTATTTAGATTTAGCCATGGTACTCAACAGCCCGGTCTGCAGTTCCATGTCAGTGTATAATATAGGAGGGATCATACACGTTTTCAACTTGCCTCAAACACCTCCCCAAAAAGCGATCCTAGCTCTCGGACGAATTTTACGTATAACAAATCTGTCACAATAGCCGGTCACCGGGCGTTTTTATGTCGCGACGTGTCGGCTGTTCACTTCTTGGTCATGATCTTGAGGTACTCGAGCGCGTTCTGCGCGGCCGACGACTGCGCGTCCTTGCTGGTGAGGCCGGAGCCGTAGCACACGGCCACGGGCAGCGTGGACAGCTGCACGAGGCACTGGCAGCGCCCCGTCATCGACTTCTCCTCGATGTCCACGTACGTCACCTCGAACGACTGCTCCGATGCGATCTCTTGCAGGAACTTCACGAAGTTGAAGTCTTTGTTGTTCAGCGGCGTTACCTGTATAAAAACAATACGTTGATTATTGTTTTCCTCGTTGTGTTATGAAAGACAACAAATCTAAGTTCAATTCTAAAATACGAAATAAATAAAAAAAATATATAGTGACAACCTGCATTTTTATTTCTTGTTTTGCTATTTATAGACATATTTTAAATTTACATGTATTAAATATTATTTGTTTTTATTGAAAGTGCATATTGGTGCATAGCTCATTCATTGTGATCTGATCAATTTTGAAAATACCAGCTGAAGAACTACCTTATATACAGGGTGTCCCGTAATGAGTGAAGCATCTCTTGGGGGATGATAGCTAAGCTAATAATCTATCAAAAAAACCCAATATAGGTTATACGAAAATATCACTGTTTTTGAGATATTGAGGATTTTGTAGTTTTTTCAAAAAAGTCGACCTCGCCCAATGTTTTATATTACTGTGGCCGTAATTTTTATTTGTTTTTCATAATTTTTTTACTAAGTTTTCTTCATAAGTTGTTTTCTTGGATACATGCATTAGATATTAATAGAAATATCAGACAACGGAAGAAAAAAAATATTTATTTCAAATTTAGTATAGAGTAAAATTTTGAGGTCAGATTTGATAGTCTGTGGTTTAAAAAAAATGTACTACACTGAGACGGTCAGTGAACTTAAAAACTTCTGTATTTAATACCAATTCCAAAATGGTATAAAATTTATGGTTTTTTTCTAAAGCAAAAAAAATATTGCAATTTGAAATCAATTTAGGACCTATTTTAATGATACGTCCAGGATGATACTTAGTATGAAATGTTATTTTTTTACATGAAAAATAAAATTAAATGTTATTATTGGTCAATATTAATAAGAATTCATAATTTGTAATGTGATGTATTGTGTATAAATGCATAAACCTTCATGAAATTTAATGTCCACTTTTATCGTATGCCATAACAATATCCTCACATTTCTCCAATTTTCTTTAATATTTATCTATGAAAATATTATTTTATTAATTTAAAATAAATGTAAAAGTAAAACAATTACTTTTGTGCCAAATTTTAGCTATGGTGGCCAAACTTTTCAGAGACTAACCAACCTCGCGTGAGATTTCCGGGTCCATAATTATTGGTCTATCAAACTGATGATAGGTGTAGTGGGAGCTGAATTCAAATTTCCAGCTATTTCCATTGTAGAATGTAAAATCAAAGGTTTACAACGGTATAGTACAATAACGGTTCTATTTGAAATTTTTGAAAATTTATTCATTTATACATAATATTTCACGTTAAAGATTATGTATTTTTATTAATATTGACCGAAAATAATACTTAATTTTGTTTTTCATGGAAAAAAAATAACATTTCTTACTAAGTATCATCCTGGACGTATCATTAAAATAGGTCCTAAATTGATTTCAAATTGCAATATTTTTTTTGCTTTAGGGAAAAACCATAAGTTTTATACCATTTTGAAATTGGTATTAAATACAGAAGTTTTTAAGTTCACTGACCGTCTCAGTGTAGTACATTTTTTTTAAACCACAGACTATCAAATCTGACCTCAAAATTTTACTCTATACTAAATTTGAAATAAATATTTTTTTTCTTCCGTTGTCTGATATTTCTATTAATATCTAATGCATGTATCCAAGAAAACAACTCATGAAGAAAACTTAGTAAAAAAATTATGAAAAACAAATAAAAATTACGGCCACAGTAATATAAAACATTGGGCGAGGTCGACTTTTTTGAAAAAACTACAAAATCCTCAATATCTCAAAAACAGTGATATTTTCGTATGACCTATATTGGGTTTTTTTGATAGATTATTAGCTCAGCTATCATCCCCCAAGAGATGCTTCACTCATTACGGGACACCCTGTATATTGTATAATTGAGAAAAACCCTTGAATTGCCACATGTTTTATTTAATTATTTTTTGTCATATATATTTTTATTATCCTTTTTGTATTAAAATAGTGGGTAAGCCAATAAAAAAAAATAATCCTAATAAACCGACAAAACAACAACAATACCTTCCTAAAAGCGTTCGCATTGCCATAAAAAACAACGAAAATATGACTGCGAAAAAAACATGCACACAAACACCCATGCAAATAATATGTAACCGTACCTGCAACTTGGCCAGGTTGGGCCCCACAGACTGTTTGAGGTGTTTGTGAAACTGCGACACCTTGTGGCTGTGACTCGTGGTCAACGTTGAGATTTTACTATCTTTCAAATCGGCGTATCGGGCCGCGACACCGCCCTAGAAAACAACACCAATTTTACACATTTCAACCAATTTGGAATTACTGTTTTGCACGGAGATTTCCCTACGTGGTTTTTAGGCTTTCAATTTTGTGGGTATGTTTTGCTAATAAAGATTTTTTCTATCCCAGTTAAACAAAGACAATGATATTCATGATTAAGGGCACTAATTTCATAATTTTTAAAATTTTGCGTCATAACGTGAAAACACGATTTCAGTTCACTGAATACAGTATGGACAAAATTGCACCAAATTATGTTATGTTGAGTAAGTTTGTCAGTATGCATAGTTGAGTTAGTCAACTCAAATTATAGTAATTACAGTATTAAACTTCGACATCCCAACGACTAGATATTGTATTAGCAAATCATACAATGAATAGATGATACATCAGTGCAAAAGCGGCCACCCCATATCCCATTTTGGTCAAATTCTGTTCAATATTGCTAGCAAAACATACTACAAATGCCCATAGCCTTCTAAAACCAACCACCCCTTTACCAAGTGACCCTTCTGTTCATATCGATGCCCGTCAGGCGCCGACTGAAAGATAGTAAAACACCTGGCCAAGTGCTAACCTTTCACAAACAAAAGAGCCACTCGATCATGGCTGTTGTACGAAGCCTCGCCGAATGGAAGGAGATAAGTTTGTTAAACACATTAAATAAAGGTTATAATAACACAATTAGGGGATCAAATTAATTGGGAGAAATGCGTGGATTAATAACAAAATATATTATGAACTTTAATTTTTTGATTATGTCATAATTGTGCAAAAAATTGGATGGATGGAAATGGGTAAAAACAATACAAAGATGGTTTAAACATGAAGATCCCTTCAAAAGTAAGAATCAATTTTATATGTTAAGAAAACATGATAAATAAGCTAATATAAGTTGGCACATATAAGTTAGCTCATTAAAATGTAGCCAGCCCTTTTTTATACAAAAACTAATTTATTTTATATGCAAAATTTTTTATTTTTCTTGGCAATTTATAATATTATTTACTTTAGAAGGTCAAATGGAATTATAGTTAACACTTTGTAAATTACGTCAAATACAAACAAACTCCTTTTTTCCCCAAAAATTATCTCCACTATTATACAAAATCATTATTACATTATGAGAATATATCCCAACCCTGGCCCTGATACAAATCTTATAGCCAATATTCAATAGAGAATCAAATCATAAAGCCCACTGATCAGAAAAAGAGTATTTGAACAGTAAGTGTCAAATGTATGAAAAATTGATAGAAAACATGAAGAATGTATAAAACAAATTATCATACCTCTTCCTCAGGCTGGAAGGACTCCGGGGGGTTGTCCTGCAATGCCTGCCACATCTTGTAGGCAGCCTGTCTCTTGGCCAGCTTCTTAGCTTTGCCCGTTCCCACTTCACGACGCTTCAGCAGAGTGCACACGATAGTGAACTGTCGCTCGTGGGGCAGACCTGAAAAATACAGCGTTTAATCCAGAATACCAAATAACCCAAAAATAGTTTTCAAATGATATTCTTGTGGATTAGAGTTAAAAAGAGACCTAAATTTTTATGTATATGATTACAGATTATCTAAGCGCAACTGATCATAAAGGAAAAAAATACCTCAAAAAAGGAAACTACAAACTCGTGAACTGCATTTAACCAAATCATTCTACTTGATTAAGGCCTCCTCGGCCCATGTAGTTTGTCCAAACCCTTAAAGATACGAGACGGATATAATCCGTTAATTGGCTTTGGTTCAAATGAATCCAGTATCCCTTATTGGAGCATGGTGTCTTAAAAAAATAATGTTCTAAACTTGAGCTAAACATGAAATATAAGTGAGCTGCTTACCACACGCTCACTTTGTTCTCAAACGACAACATAGTTGTACTCACGCCTGTTAACATTGTCGTCGTTCTCCGCGTGGTACGAGGGCGGTGGCCAGAACCGGGACATGCACAGCTCCTGCAGCCAGCCCACCGGGTTGCCCATCAGCTTGTCCTCGAACGACGACACCACTGCGCCTCTGCGAACAATACATTAGTGATAACATATCTTACACACTTCTTCTGTATAAAAAAAGTCTCTAGTCCTCTATTAGGTCATGCTATTTGCATCTGTGTTACTTGATCTATTATTTTCAGGAGGATTTATTTTCAAGAGTCAGGTGACCAAACTTCTATGTCCTGCCATTTTTTTCACATCTGCATTGTGTTAGGAACACTTGGTTGTAATGCTGTCGAACAAACAACTTGACTGTTGAGGCAGTCACTGAACCATTGAAGTAACATTGTCCCATAGTAAATAGTTATTGAATACTGTGTTTTATAATTATTCATCATTACAGTGTCCCTTCAACTATCTACCAGTTTTTAAAGACCATCAAGCAGAGTGTTATTTTGCAATCCCTGAACATGAAAACTGACATAATTGAAATAGGAAATCAAGCATTACATTGAATTATAATTCACTAAAATCCAAAAATGTTTGACACTTTTAAAATATAATAAATAAAGAAACTTACGGCTCTGGTACATTTCCATTAGTGGGCTGATCAGCTGGTGCAGCACCTGTTAGCTTGTCCAGCAGTGCCTTAGCTGCCGAGTGCTTGGCTTCCTTCTTCGATCTACCAGTGCCCATAGCTATAGTAAAAAACACAATACTTTATGTTACAGTTGGCAAGCAGAACATGCGCTTTAGATGTATTAAGTGACTGAGTTCAGCCCATAAACATCTAGAACACCAAAGTGTCGCAATTGCGTAGGCGGCTTGGAACGGGAAGGGAGAATAAGGAGAAGATTTATGACATGAAATTGAAAGAGAAGTAGAACAGGATGGCTAAGAACATCATATGAAACACAGTGCAATTCTGCTTCAGTCACCTCTTATGACACCCATCTAGATATTTGGTGGCAACACACAACCTTCACCACACAGTAAATATACATTCACACTAAATATACATTCTTTTCTCCTCTCTGCATGTATTTTTTTTTAATTATAAAAATAAGGCATTTCCTAGGCTGATTATTAAGTAACATATTTTACTATGCAAAGTTATTCTAATTAGCAGAAATAAGTCATTTATAAAATATAACAAGGCATTTATTAATTATCGCAAAATCGTAACATTCAATTCCAGGCTTGGTAATGGTAAATTTTCTTCAAAAATAGGCAACTCTTGACGGGAATTTTAAATAAGTAAAATTATAAATAACATGATAAATGTCAATGTAAGCTTACCAACTAAATCAGCGACAGTGACGCGGTATCTAAAAGTAGGCTCGTGTATCATGCCCTCGATCTGCACCAGCTCGTATTTGGGCACGGTGCCACGCCGCGCCAGTAGCTCTTGCAGAACAGACACTGGAGTCTTCATTGGCAGGGATTCCATTTCCTGATCAAGGAATTATGAATTAGCAACAAATATTTGTGCCTTAACTTAGACCCATAAAGCAGAGCAGAAAACTCATGTTTCATACAGTAAGCGGGGATAACAGAGGCCTACATGCCCATTTCTCTCCTTATATTCTTTTATTAACCCTTTTTAGATTCAAACTGGCAAGGAACCTCTAACACTTATTGTTCATAAGTTGTGGTACTCACTTGCCATTAGTTAAACTGCATGGTTATTGTTATCAATATTTTTGTCAAGACCCAAAGAAAGGAAAGTGTGTTCAGTGTGTGAGTGTAACCAACTTTAAAACTCCTATTCATACTAAATGAATAAACACATTTATTGAATAGAAAAGTCTACAATACTTTAAAATGGAAACCTACTCTTAAGGCCTAGTTCCTATTAACAATGAAACAACATAGTATAACAGATACAAATCGTTTTCATATGCAAACGGTTATAAGCAAGCAATCAGCACCAAGTTTTGGTAGTTATGTTAACAGCCTGTATATTACAGATATGCTTTAGACTTGCGCATAGTACAATATTATAATGTCCGTTAGTAAAACCTCTCCTTTCATTTTTATAGAAACTTTGCATAAATGTATATAAACTGAAATCCACAATCTTTTAAAACAACTTACCCTCTTAGCAGCTTCATCCAGGGGCAATCTTTCGAGATTGTTCGGCGGTTTGGGTCTATTCTGGTAGCGGCGGCGTGGCCCGTGCGGCGCGTGCTCTCCGTCCGGGCCCGCGCCGTGCACCGGCATGCCGTGCACCACGCCCGGCATACCCCCGTGCACCACGCCGGGGTGCGGGTGAACTACACCATCCATCTGTATAAACAACATTTGTTGCAGTTCTACTTTTATTGATTTTTTTTTATGTTACAGTTAAGAAGTGGAGTATGCGACCGCACGTTAAGTAGTTGTAACTTAAAGGAAGGGGAGGGGATAAGGGCAGGATTAATGATGGAAATGTGGTCACAGGCAATAGAAATGCCAAATGTCATCATTAGATTTAAAAAAAATTGTGACTACCTCCAGTTTTTATACAATATTGAAAATACTTGCAATAAATAAAATACAAAAATAAACTATACATTTTTCCTTGTGCACCAAACTTTTGTATATTGTTTATTCGCACATGTACACACATGTAAAACAAATATTATTAATAAATTAAGATGCAGGAATAATAATATCCTAACCCCAAAACTATAACTATTCAACTATTCTGTTCATATAAATATTGTAGCCTTATAAAATACCAAATTTAATTTAAATCAGATAAAGAAATCATTGTCAGACAAACATCCATGATGACATACAAATATATATATGGCATACCCACAACTATCTTAACTCCCAATCCTAGTGTTTCAATAAAAATTTTGCAGATGAAAATGATAGAAATAAAAAAGGTTTTATGATATTTTTTCTCTTTGAAACTGGGGAGTCTTATAGTTGCGCCACAAACTTATATTCTTTACTAAACTTTGTCATACTCTATTTGTTCATAGGATAACAATAACAATTGTATTTTCTTCTCATAACAAGATTATGCGAGTATGGTTTATTGAACACAGTAATATTAATACATTTTTTAATCCAATTATAGAGTATTATATTATTTTAAAAATTAAAAAGGAGATTTAATGTTTTTTTTTTTTTAAATATAAATCCAACCTATATAAATTGTACTTTAGTTATTCATGTTGAATAATATTGAAATTTATTTTTGATAGTATATATTTATTGTATATTTTCATCATCTAAAAAGTAAATACTCCATTTACTAGAGATCACCCATAATTCATTGTAAAGGACCTTAAGATCGGCTAGTGTTATTGGCCCTAAACTTAATAATAAAAACTACACAAACAGAATAAAGGTATGTTTTATATTGTTGAGTCTTAAATGTTATTACTTATAGGTTTGTTTACTTAATCTTGTAAGTAAATAATTTCCTATTAGAAAGTACTATAGTAATTAATGTAAACAAATATAATTTATGTAACACTGGTTTATAGATAAGATTGAAAGCCTTTAATATTTATATAATTAATTAATTGCACAGTGGGTAGGTACCACAAAGTAGGTACCTTAATGTAAATGCGAAAAGAAATATTTTTACTTCCTACTTCAAATTTATGGACATAGTATTTACATATTATAATCTTATTTTTTCTAATTGTTAAGATTTTTTATTATTAATGCTAGTGAGAATATAGGAATTAAATACCCAATTTTTTTTCATTTTATTACAGTTGAAAATAAAACGTTATTTCGAAACATAAGGTAAACATTGAATTATATCAAAAAAGAATAAATGTTTTTCTACAAATATCATTTAAACTCAACATGTGATTTTTGATATGACATGGCGGCCGGCCATTACAACAGCAAAATGGCTTCGCCTTTTTGCCGGCACTCTTAATACCAATCGATAATTGCACTGTTTTTGCTTATAAAATGAAAAGAAAATATTCTCGATCGTATGTAATTAAGATTTGTATTAAATCTTGCTGTAAATTATTAACATATGTAATAATAATTGACTACCCAACTTACCATCCTGTGTATTCTCTCCACAACTGTAGACAAGAAGCGACAACTACAAAAAGGGGAATTATTGGGATTTTTTTAAAGAAATAATGTTTAATTTTTTCAGTGATTACACAAGTAAAAAACCAATAAGCAATTTATGAAACAAAAGCCACCGGCAGCTGTAAAATTTATTGACCTCGTAGGACTTGATTGTCATATGTCAAATTATTTCTTGACAGCTGTTTCGGATACATAGACCATATTTAACAGGGTAACGGACAATGAGCTTTATGATTTTGAGGCTTGAGCAATGGTTTTGAACTTGAACTTAAATGAACTGAAGAACAGTTATTTAATATTAATATAATTGTTCTTATTAAATTATATAATTTTATTAAATAATACAATACGAAAAACATTGGATAATTTTCTAGCCTCATCTTAATTATTCAAACCCTATAAATTTTGTCCCTTTCCGTTTGAGATACGTAGGGGCTAACAATTTTTTTATAAAGGATTTCACCTATGATTTTACAAAGAAAGCCTTTGTATCATCCATTTTATCCTATTCTGTTTTATTAGTTTAATGGAATGACTTTTAAAATTAATTCAGATTTCACATTTTAAAAACTAAGTAGGTATATATAATGATTCTACAATACACATCGATATCGAGACTTCATATTTTTTTTTCGTTCTAGATATAGCGATAATAATCTATTGTTATACACACAATACATTAGGTTTATTATAAATTAAATGAATTGTACAATTTCAAACGAGTTGGAGCTTCTTCAAAACCATTTAAAATCCATAACTTGTGAATAAGGAAACACAATTCAGTTAACTTTGTTATACTTTATTCAAAATTTTAATCACTATTAGTTTAGTTACCAACCTTATTAGTATAATACTATTTAAATAATAAACTCTACATATAGAAATACGTAATAGGCACACTGTTCAAACGCACAGCCATATTAACATATTACCTAACTTCTAGTTTAGCCACTGTTGTCAAATTGAACTAAAATTATGAAATACATCGTTGTAGACGCGACCATCTGAAAGCAATAATTTTGTTTTAGTTAGGACTTAGGAAGTATTAACAAAACCTGTTACAGTCATGAGTACGTATTAAATTTTGGTTTAAATTTTATGTACCTACTTAGGTAGTCAAATTAACACATTTTTAATACGTTCATTAATCATTATACATAATACTTTTTTTTAATTAAATTGAAGTTTCGATATTTTGATCAAAACCTTATTATATTTTAAAATTAAACAAATAACTTACATTAAATACAAGAGTAGCATCCAATGGAAAATAGCCATATATATTTATTTGCAGAGATTGATATTTTAGTAGGGTTGAGAAATGTGTAACCTGAGAAGGACAATATTATTTTTGCACATTATTATTAACTTTAATATCATGTCTTTCATAATAAGTCGTATGCATGTACCTCCATAATCCAGCGCAGATCTTGCTTTTCCGTGGGAATACAATGTAAAATTTTACCAGTTTTCAATGCCTACAAGATATGATATGGGTGTTCTATTAAATTATATTATACAGGGTGGGGACATCATCATCAAAAAAAATCCACTAATCATTACAAATAAATCAAAAATGTAAGTAATTAAGTTATTTGACAAAAAACGGAAAAAATGAAAGAATATTGCAAATATTTGTTTGTATCAGTTTTTTAAGGATAAGAGCCCATTTATAATTTTATTATAGGATGAAATAATAATAAAGCATTGTCCAAAAGCAAGTTCAAACAAAAGGTCAAACTCTTAACTCTTAGATTTAGATTTAAAAAT
>LQNK01000098.1:314593-373616 GCA_001586405.1 Phoebis sennae
ATACTATTTAAATAATAAACTAATAACTAGTAATACGTAATAGGCACACTGTTCAAAGGTACAGCCATATTAACATATTACCTAACTTCTAGTTTAGCCACTGTTGTCAAATTGAACTAAAATTATGAAATACATCGTTGTAGACGCGCCCATCTGAAAGCAATAATTTTGTTTTAGCTAGGAAGTATTAACAAAACCTGACAGTCATGAGTACGTATTATGATATTTTGGTTTAAATTTTATGTACCTACTTAGGTAGTCAAATTAACACATTTTTAATACATTCATTAATCATTATACATAATACTTTTTTTTAATTAAATTGAAGTTTCGATATTTTAATCAAAACCTTATTATATTTTAAAAATAAACAAATAACTCACATTAAATACAAGGGTAGCATCCAATGGAAAATAGCCATATATATTTATTTGCAGAGATTGATATTTTAGTAGTGTTGAAAAATGTGTAACCTGAAAAGGACAATATTATTTTTGCACATTATTATTAACTTTAATATTATGTCTTTCAGAATAAGTCGTATGCATGTACCTCCATAATCCAGCGCAGATCTTGCTTTTCCGTGGGAATACAATGTAAAATTTTACCAGTTTTCAATGCCTACAAAATATGATATCGGTGCTCTATTAAATTATATTATACAGGGTGGGGACATCATCATCAAAAAAAATCCACTAATCATTACAAATAAACCAAAAATGTAAGTAATTAAGTTATTTGACAAAAAACGGAAAAAATGAAAGAATATTGCAAATATTTGTTTGTATCAGTTTTTAAGGATAAGAGCCCATTTATAATTTTATTATAGGATGAAATAATAACAAAGCATTGTTCAAAAGCAAGTTCAAGCAAAAGGTCAAACTCTTAACTCTTAGATTTAGATTTAAAAATTTATATCGTCTGAAATCTATCTATTTATATAAAAAAAAATCAATTTCCATTCGTTAGTCTCGCTAAAACCCGCCAACGGCTGAACCGATTTGGCTAATTTTTGTCGTAAAATGTACGTGGAAGTCCAGGGAAGGTTTAAACGTTGAGAACATATGAAGAAATTGTAAATAGTAAAAACCACAATTATATTTTTCAATATAAAAAGTTCGTGTCTGTCAAATACCTACGTCACGTTCATTAATGGCGGTGTGAAGTTCGCCAAGTCAGCTAGTATTTTATAATTTTTAAAAAGTACAAATATGAAATTTGGACCATACTTATTACATTACGTAATTTATTTTAACGTAGAGTATAAGATTTTGCTCTATATTTAATAATTACCTGAACCTTCAAATGAAGGTAAATGTTATAAAGTATGTTTAGGTAAACTTTTAATTAAGTACTCATACAAACAAAAATAAAAATATACAAACCTCCAGTTTTAATGCGCTACCGGAATAGGCGAAGGAATAAATTTTCACCATCTGATAAATAATCCAAAAAAATGTATTAACTAATTCATGAGTCGATAAAGTTCTGTCGACAAGAAGTCCATGGTATATTAAATGCGCATAACAAACCACAGCATGAAAACTTTGCAAGATTGTCGCTAAAATAGGACCTTGAAATGCCTCATTAATATCGGTTTTTATTTCAAACACTTGCATGTATAGTAATTCTATTTGCCTCAATGAGATTTTCTCTACTTTTGGTTTCATCTCTGTAAATGCTGTTGAATATTCATCCAGAAGTTGACAATGAACGTTAATATTTTTTAAAATTGCAATAACCGTCATGACCAACATAGTATATAATGCATGTGAGAGTAGTTGTATTATGTGTGGCATAGTTAAATTAAAGCACACTAAAATTTTCTTCCAGATTCCATCCTTCCTTGTAAAATTGACACAGATTTGCGTAATCATTATTACACATAAAACCAGCAAAATGATATTTCGCTGGAATCGTAAACTCTTTAATATAGATTTAGTTTTTTGTGAATATGGTATTTTCCTCCATGTTGTAACGATCATGTTTAAAATTTTAATGTATCTCCAACGATTTATAAAAGCATGAATATACATAATGGCACATAGGAACACAAAAAATACAAGTTGTATAATATAATTTAATCTCGTAGTTGTTTCATTGCTATATCGTATTCTTTTGGTATTAGACAATATATAACGAATGTGATAAGTAGTCATGGAACAGAGAAGTGAAAGAACAACAATACAGCACAAACAATTTACATAAATCGATTTTGGAATTATTTTAAAAAGTTGTTTAGACCTAGAATATTTTACAGTATGTGGTAATAATCCGACGAGAGAAGCTGCATATATGATTGGTAAATTGATGTCTTGAATATTTAAACTTTTGGTATAATTTATGGATTTATTAAATGAGAATTTTTTTAGAAGTTTATAAAACCAATGATTTCGCCGATGTAAATTCATATTAAATACTTATATATCTTGTTACAGAACAAGCTTTATCTTACACTGCTCAATATTTTTTAGAAACTCCGAAGCTTGTGTTTTGTATTCATGTATAAACTATAATTATAACAAAAATACTTAGGCTTCGTATCACTCATCTTTTTACAACTTCGTGTGCATGTTTACTTTGCGTGATGTAGAGACAAAACTATAATTTTTCATGGTGTATGTTGTAACAAGAAAAATTATACAGCGTTGAAAAAATATCTATATCATCGCCTTTTGAATATTTAATAGAAAGCATGACTCTTTTTAGCCAACGTTAAAAAAGAAGAAGATTCTCAATTCGAATGGTTTTTATGTAACTTTACATACATAATTTCATAATTCATAGTCGATCTAAAATCTTATTAAATTATAAATAGGTAAAGGCACCGGTACTACACTTTGAGTAGATTTCATAAATAAAATAATTTTCTACTATTTAGTATGAGACATTGATATGGTTTCTGGGGATCATAATGTTAACCAGAATAATTTCATAATTAAAAATTTAATATCGTGCAAAAATTATAAATTTCACCAAAGTGGTCTTATTAGTTATAATCATATTTTTAACATTTAATTTGTATAAGTCAAACATACAACATGGCTGAATCCGGATTTTTTTAATACCATGCAGGCAAATGAGCAGACAGGTTACCCATGCGAATGCCTTTCATGTGTCTGTAAGCTCTTTTCTTGTAGGACGCTAAGTCGTAGCCGCTCAGACATACTGGAGGTGGCAGGTTATTCCACAATATAATTCTGCTAGGTAAAAAGCGCCGAGAAAAATGTGTGGTGTGGATTCATATGCAAAAACGCCGTGTTGTATATTAATTTCTTTCTTAATATATCAGAAAGTAGTCTATCAAACTAGTCATAAGTTAAAGAAACAAAATAACCGTTATGTAACCTGCTTTAAAAATTTAAACTTGAGAATTATGAAAGAGAAACATGATCTATCAAATGGTTTGGCAATTTAATTCATTATGAAAATAAAGATAATTAAATAAATAAAAAATTGCAAAATTATAAAAAAATACAAAAAAAATGTTTTTAAAGAGTCTAGTGAATGCATGTATTACAACAGTTCGCCGATATTCGACATGTAGAATAAAAGAAAGTCATATAAAAGGAGTTTTGAAACATTTTCCCAAGAGGTATTCCAGCTCGGCTCCTGGTGGTATGAAAGTTACCATTTGCGGAGCCGCTGGATGCACTGGTGTGCAGTTTTATACCATTATTTCTTTTTAAAGCCTTTGTTTTATAATACAAGTTCACGCGTGTGTGTCTCTTTACATTTTGTTTACGTTATACACTAAATAATATTCTTATTATTGTTTTAACTTGATATGCAAACATCTAAAAATATTTAGTCAAAAGTTGGATCCCCAACGGCTAAAACGATCATGATTTCAATATTATTGTATGATCATCTTAGTTATGAGAAAACTATTTAACTAGTTATGCTTTGAGGAATCATGAAATATGTCATTCTCATATTTAAAGTACATAGAAGTGAAAAACTTTTGCTAACACTGTACCTAAACTGTACCTAACACGAATAGATTTATTATGTTCCCGGCAATCTTGGTTTGTTCTCTAAATTCCCCGTTGTTTCGATCAGGTGAACCTCTGGCGTTACTGCTAAAACAATGTCCCTTACTGGATGAAATAGCTCTGCACGACGTCTGCGCGACCTGTGGCTACGGCATGGAATTGAGCCATGTAGATACCAAATGCAAAGTGTCTTCATATTCAGGGGCGCATATGTTGTGTGATGCTTTAAAGGTATACAATTTTAGTAAATGCATTCAAAACCTATTGTTCCTTTGTACGCAATACATGTATTTTTAGGGATTTAAAAGAAAATTTATCAGCAATTTGGCTTTGTTTATTGATTTCTATAAGCTTTTTTTCACCAGGGTGCTCGAGTTGTGGTCATAGTTGCTAGACAAGATGCCGACACTTTTGAAAATAACGCACCAATATTGACTGAGATAACTCTACAAATCTGTAATACCTGTCCGGACGTATGTACATTTCTTCTTTATTGTTGGTCATGTTTTCTTTTAAAAAGTCACAATAATCAATAAGAAAAATGAATACGTTAAGCTTTGTTCTGGCTTTTGATAAAATTGTATAAAAATGGTTGATGTAAAATTCAATATAGGTACATATTACAACCTAATGGGCGATGTGAAATAATAGCAGTATTATAACAGCCCGAAGTATGTGTAGTTTATAATACGACTTCCCACAGGCGTTCACAATAGTTGCAACCGAACCCGTAGAGTGCTTAGTACCATTAGTTGGTGAAATACAACGGCTTAGATCCAAATACGACCCAAGGAGGCTGCTAGGATGCGTGGAGTTGAACTGTGTTCGGGCAAATACGGTGCTAGCAGATTTCCTCAGAGTGCCGCCGGAGTCGGTGAGAGTGCCCGTGGTCGGAGGTGCCACACCGCAGACCATGGTGCCTGTACTGTCAGCGGCTGTCCATCCTTGCAAAATGAGCCAGGAACAGGTAATATATTGGTACTCTGCTATTTGTTAATGGGTTTTCATGCTTTATGTCTATAAATAAATATTGATTAGCTTTATCTTCACTGACTTAAAACAACAACTTCAAAATAACTGGATATGACATCCCTACTTCATATGCGAAAGTAACTCTACCTGTCTGTTTGTCTCTTCTTCACGACTAATCCATTGAACCGATTTCAAAATAATTTTGTGCAAAAATAAAGACTCGAGACAGGATATACGTTAGTTTTTATTGCGGAAATACCGCGGGAATTCTGTTACACAGGTTCAAAAGGAAGCTTATATGCTATCACCGTTACTAGAAATAATATACCCCTTAGTTTATTTTTAACCTTTTCAGATAGAATGTGTGACTTCATGCATCATGAGCGGGACAGAAGCTATATGCGCGGCAAAAGGATGTTGTACAGCAACCGCGTGTCTGTCCGGCGCTTACGCAGTCGCCAGGACCACGATCAATGTTGTGAAGGGGCTTCAGGGGAGACCGAAAGTGATTCAGTGCGCCTATGTCGATAGTTTGGGCACTTGTGCTCCCAATTGTCAATTCTTTGCTAGTGAGGTAAGCTCATACCTTATTGAAATATTTTTATATTCAAAGAGGAAAAAATATTGCCGCATATGCTGACACACTTACCTTTGACAGAAATCTACTCAATCCAAATTTAAAAAAAAATATATTAAATAGGAAGATTCTTTAACAGACCAAATTAAGACAACTTAGCTTTGTTTCAGGTCGTGCTTGGTCCGTCTGGTATAGAAAAGAATCTTGGTATTCCAGAACTTTCTAAATTTGAAAACTGTCTGTTATGCAACTGTCTTCCGTATGTTCGAAATGAAATAGCACGCGCTATATGGCTGGTAAGTTTTTATTTTTAGTTATTTTTATTTGTATATTTGATTAGAATGTTAAAGCAAAGTTAAGCTCTTCTTATATTCATCATTGTTTTTTGAAAAGGTGGTTACCTGGAAGAGATAATTCTGTAGCTATTAAGTTGCGTATTATTCAATTTATGTTATAATTTTTCCTATCATGGTGTGGAAAAAAAACTTCATTTTATTTTCAGGTGTATACAATGTGTCAGCAGTGCTGCTGTGGCACATGCATCGCGCACCCGGGCACATGCTACACGCCGCCCATCGTGCCGTGCGTGCCGCCCGTGAACTGGACCTGCGACTGCCCTGACGCCTGCCGCGATGAGTACCTCGCCTCGGTGAGTAGCCGCTGTGAGTGACGTCACATCGCGCACCCGGGTACATGCTACACGCCGCCCATCGTGCCGTGCGTGCCGCCCGTGAACTGGACCTGCGACTGCCCTGACGCCTGCCGCGATGAGTACCTCGCCTCGGTGAGTAGCCGCTCTGAGTGACCGAAAACTGCACTGCTGTCCCGACCAAATTGTATCATTTTCCTTCAAAGCAACCATGCTAGCTGTCGTTCGATCTATCTTATTTATATGCACTTTAATTTTAGCATTTCCACATCTGCATGTGTACATTTCATACGTTTCTTTTATTTTTAACAGATTTGCCGTGAAATGACTTGCCAGTGCGGCAGCAGGGAGCTTTGCTGGCGGCCTAGAGAAGCCGAGTTTGACGCAAAACGCGCCGCCAACCTGACGCATCAGATGCCTCTGAAAAGCCCCGCATGCTCACTACGAACCGTGCCTAGAAGCGTGCTCATTGAACAACAGATGAGGAAGAGGGCCACCGATCCCTGTATGTAGATAACTAAGAATGAGCGTATAAAACCCATTCGAGATAAAGAATTCTAATTATAACCGACAATCTTGAAATTTGAAGATTCCCTTCAGTAATTACAAGTTCTTTATTTGACATCTATCGAATTAAAATAGGAATGTATATCGAATATAATAAGTATTTTCTTAATTTAAGCGTTCCTCAAACCGTTTCAAGTGATGTTTTTGATAATTTAAAGCTGATATTTTTGATAAATTGTTACGTATTGACTTATTGCACAATTGTTAAATTACCGAGTCACTGCATTTTGTGTTGCTTTTTAAGTGAATATTTACAATAAATTTTGTTACTATGTATTATTTAATATTAACGGCCTTGCCAAATGAAATGCTAATTTTGAAATAATTGTTTTATTTTTATATTTTCCATTAAAATATATAAAACAATTAGTTAAATGCAACAACGTTGAAACCCTTTCCGCCATCATCTTGAATACATCAAGTACATTCGAATTCGAGAATAGAGATAACGATGAAATTAAAAAAAGAGTTTTAAATTGTGTATTATATATTTAAATATAGAATACCTCCAATGAAAAGATAATACAATGTATAGATAGAGTCACTGACTAAAACCAGGATATCTCTGCCAGGCAACCAAACAAAGTATAGGAAAGCTGCCATAGTGTGTAGGTGGTGCAACAAAAATAAGTACTTAGTACATTAATCCTCGTTTAATGTTTGTGGTCAAATTGTACTAGAATTATTAAGTACATCGTTGCAGAGGCGAACATCTGAAAGCGATTAAGTTGCGTCAGTCATAAAATATTTATAATATAACATATTGATTTATATTGTTATGTAATTTAGACACTAGTTTAATAGGTTTATTCAAGACAATACTGCTGCTGTTCAGTTGAAAATTATGCACGAATTCTCGGAATTACGCTGAAGCTTCCATATTTCAATTAAAATGATTACACCTATTTTATTTATTCACATTGCACATCTCATCGTCAGTTATTAAATATAAATATAAATAAATAACTTACATTAAACACGAGAGTAGCATCCAATGGAAAATAACCATATATATTTATTTCTACGGATTGATATTTTAATAGCGTTGAAAAATGTTGTACCTAAAAGAGAACATCATTATTACTTCGCTTGTTGTTACTCACTTTGATACTCCGTCTTATTACAAAACAGGGCAATAAACGATATTAATGATAAAATGGTATAAGATGTATTTTTAACGGTACAAAAAGGAATGTTATTGCTTAATTAATAATTTTAATTGGTTAAATTGTCAAAATGGAACGGTTTGACAAACAATTATTTAGTCCAGGTTTAAACCTGACTTACTTAGACCCTGTTTTGTAATAAGGCCGACTATGTTTTTCAAGAAATAAGGCGTACCTCCATAAACCATCGTGGGCCTTGCTTTTCGGTCGGAATACAGTGCAAAATTTTACCAATTTTTAATGCCTGCAAAATAAATTTTCTCTAGAAATTTAAAAGTATATGCAGGGTGTATTTTACAAGTAGGCTTATTTTTCTTTATTCGGAAAAACAAACTTAAGTATAATAGTCCCAAGATACAGACTATATATAGTCTCGGGTTTCAATGACACAGCTCTTTAAATCGTGCTTAAAATTTATTTCTTATAATTTTTAATCACACTCTGTAATTTTCTATAAATAACCGAAACACATTATGTGGAACGCATAAAAACGTTCCTAATCCTATAATTTAGTATAAGTTTTTACAATTAAATCATCGAATAGGTCTGCAAATCCCAATACGATAATGTGTAGGTGAATTTTTAAGTTTATCATCAAATATACAAACCTCAAGCTTTAATGAGCTACCAGAATAGGATAGAGAATAGATTTTCACCAGTTGGTATATAACCCAAATTAAGCAATCAATAATTTCATGTGTCGTTATATCTCTATCGATAACAGTTCCATGATACAGTACATGCGCTTCGCTAACCACCGCATGGAAACTCTGCAAGATTGACGCCAACATCGGACCTTGAAACGCTTCATTGATATCGGTTTTTATTTCAAACACTTGCATATATATTAATTCCATTTGCCGTAATGACATTTTCTGTATTTTTGGGTTCATCTCTATATATGCGGTCGATGATTGTTCATCCAGAAGTTGACAATGAGCGTTAATATTTTTTAAAATCGCAGTAACCGTTATGACCAACATAGTATATAATGCGTGTAAGAGTAATTGTATTAACTGTGGCATATTAAAGGTAAAGCCTACTAAAATTTTCTTCCATATTTCATCCTGCCTTGTATTATTAACACTAATTTGCGCTATGGCTGTTACAAATAAACCCAGCATAATTAAATTTCGCTGAAATCTTATAGTTTCTAAGATAGATCTAGTTTTCCGTGTAGATGGTATACTTTTCCATGTTGTTACTATCATATTTATAATTTTAACATATCTCAAGCGATTTATAAAAGCATTAATATATATTGTGAGGCATACGAATACAAAAATCATAATTTCAAGAATGTAGTTTAATCTCGTGGTAACTTCATTGTTATATTGTGTTTTTTCGGTAGATGTGAACACTATCTGACGGATATGATAAGTAACCATAGAGCAGAGAAGCAATAGTACGACAAAACAGCACATAACATTCAAATAAATCGAGTTACGAACTATTTTAAAAAGTTGTTCTGATTTAGAATATTTGACACTATGCGGTAACAATCCGACGAGAGAAGCAACTTTTATAATTGGTATATTGATATCTTGAATATTTAATTTCTTACTTTTTAAGAGTTTATGAAACGAACATTTTTTTAGAAGTTTAAAAAAGAAATGATTTCGCAAATAAAAATTCATTTTAAAGGCACCTTGATATATTCTGTCACGGAGCAAGTGTAGTTTTACACTGTACAATATTTTTCTAGAAACTAAGACAATTCCATTCAAGAAAAGACCTATAATTATAACAAAAATACTAAGGTTTCGTGTCAGTAATCTTGTTCAAATGTTTTTAGAACTTCGAGGACCTATTTACTTCCCGCAATCTAGGACAAAACTATAATTTATCGTAAGCGTTTATGTTGTAATCGAAAAACATAAATAAAATAGTAGGTTTGGATCTAGAAATCTATTTTCACCGTTTACTCATAAGCTCAGAGACCATGGGCCATGACTTTCTTTTAAAATTGAGAACGAAGGGTTTCCATTTGTCAAAATTTTAATCCAAATAATTATGAATTTCAAACTGATTATTATCGTACGAATCTACCGGAGGTATTTGTAAAATGTTTATATTCAAGTCCGAAACTTCAAAATCCATTTTTTTGTAATTATTATAATAGCTATACACATCTTCTTAAATTTATTTTATTCTTAACGATGTAAAATCTGCGACCGATTGCTACGTAGAAATGCAACGTTAGGATAAACAGAGAAGTAACTAAAATCCTTACTCCTTTTCTTTTTAATATCGTAAATGTGAAAGTAGCTGTTTCTGTATGTCTGTCTCTTATTCACGCTTAAACCATTGAACCGTTTTGGATGACATTTTGTACGGATTGTTTTAAATCCGAGAAAGAACATTTAACCCCAAAATCCTACGGGATAGGGAGACATACTCGGATGAAAGAAAATAAGTTTTTATTTGGTTTAATCAAACACGGTAATGGAAAGACGTAAGCGAAAAATAGAGCAAAATTTATTATTATATTACTAGTTTAGCATAAAACATCTGCTTATACCATATTTGATATGTACTTCAAAGGCCGGCAAAACACTTGAGAAACTTTTACACCTTTTACTTGTGACACTTATAACACATATGTGACCTTGTTTTGTTTTGGAAGTAATGTAATTAACAGCAATGCTATTGTGCTTCACAATAACCATATTTCTTTCTATTACATGAGCCTCTGGCTTCACTGCTAAAGCAATGTCCCTTTCTAGGTAAAATAGCGCTCCATGACGTTTGTGTGATTTGCAGGTCAGACAATGTATTAGAATAGTCTTGCTCTTACCATTCTCCTCCCAGAAATATTTGAATTGTACAACATACAAAGAAGAACTATTGACCTATTGATCCGTATGTGTGAAAGCTCTCTCATATTTGATTTTAAATGTCGAATGCGCAATTTACTAACAACTTAGAAATTTAAATGTTCATCATATAGGTTCTTCCCAGAATTTTCAAAATCAGAATTAGATTTTATGTCAATCAATAGTAATAATCGGCAATAAAAATAAATCTTTCACTTATTTTCTACACAGATAATGTCAGACTTTACTACTAATAGTATTAATGTGAAAGATAAGATGTTTGGATGTTTTGATGTTCAGAAAGAAAGAAATAAATAAAGTTTATTTCATACATATGGACATAGTGAATTTGGGTGTTTGTGTGTCAATTTTCAATTTCAAAGCTTGATTTTGATGAAATTTTGTACACAGGCTATTATCTCGATTAGGTGATAGGATACTTTTTATTGCTGGCCAAAATTCACCCCAAAATTTAACGCGGGCGGAACCTCGAGTAGAAACTAGTATCGTTACAATTTAATCTATAAACGAGATATAAATTCACTTGCTTCCCTGAAGAAAAGACCCTTACATCTGAATAGCACAGTGCTGTTTAAATATCTTTATATTTTTATCGTGAACTTATCGTCAAATCAGATGAAAGTAATAAAAACAATAATATTCCATTGCATATTTTATTGTAGTATACAGTATAAAAGATGACATAATAGTAAGCAAAACAAGGGATAGATAGAATATTGAAAACGGCCATTAGTCGTTGTTGTCAAATTGAACTAGAATTATTAAATACATCGTTGCAGAGGCGAATATCTGAAAACAATATTCTTATTTGAGTCAGGAAATATTTATTAACTAGCGACCCGCCCCGGTTTCGCACGGATGCAATGCTGATATTAAATACACTACAGAAAAACTGTAAACGGTGTATATAAAAATTAGTACATTATTTTGATACCTCTCTATTTATTGGATTTTATCATACATATAAACCTTGAATCATTATATCTATTGAAAAAACCTCATCAAAAGCGAGAAAAAATATGTAGCGATTGTATAGTAGTATTTTTAATTTAACTAATAACTTCATTTAAACATCGTAAGTAGGTAAAAAGTTGAGAAGTCCCAATAACATTTTTTTTTGTATTACATTCAAATTTCGACATCTCCATCAAGACAATCAGTAAATATGTTATTCACATCTTACCATGAGTTATAAATTTATATAAATAACTCACATTAAACACAAGAGTAGCATCCAAAGGAAAATACCCATACAAATTAATTTCTACGGATTGATATTTTAGAAGCGATGAAAAATGTTGAACCTGAAAAGGGACAATATTTTTATTCACATATTATCAAATGATAATACGCTAATATCATGTTTTTCATGAAATAGGACGTACCTCCATAAACCATCGCAAATCTTGCTTTTCGGTGGGGATACAATGCAGAATTTGACCAGTTTTCAATGCCTGAAAATATGCCTTACTTATCTGAAAGATGTATTTTTAAGTGGGTTTTTTAATATTTTTCTTTATTTAGGACTACAAACCGACGTAAAAAATTTACCTCTCGTAACATAATTGACTGGATCTTCAAATAGAAAATAGATCTCTTCTTGTGTGATGACGGTAAGAATACGTGTGTCGTCACCCCATAAGAGGCGACAGAGCAATAAAAACAATAAAAGAGTTAAAAATTTCCTAACATTATCCTCTCCTTATCCTTTCCTCTTGCTTCAAGCCTGCAAGGCAACTCCGACACTTTTGTTGTAGGTGTTCATGGGCAGCGGTCAGCCCCTTAACATCAAGCGAACCACATGCTCCGCTTACCTGTCATTAAAAAAAAAATTAATGAGTTGTGGAAGTTTTTAAGTATATCACCGTACATACAAACCTCAAGCTTTAACGAGTTACCGGAATATGCCAAAGAATAGATTTTTACCAGTTGGTATATGACCCAAGAAGAACAATTAATCATTTCATGTGTCGTTATATCTCTGTCCACAAGAACTCCGTGATACAATACATGCGCTTCGCTGACCACCGCATGAAAACTCTGCAAGATTGACGCCAACATTGGACCTTGGAACGCTTCATTGATATCGGTTTTTATTTCAAACACTTGCATATATATTAATTCCATTTGCCGTAATGATATTTTCTTTACTTTTGGTTTTACCATAATACATGCAGTCGATGAATATTCATCCAGAAGTTGACAATGCGCGTTAATATTTTTTAAAATCGCAGTAACCGTTATGACCAACATAGTATATAATGCGTGTAAGAGTAATTGTATTAACTGAGGCATATTAAAGGTAATGCCTACTAAAATTTTCTTCCATAACCTGTCCTGTCTTGTTAAATTAACACTTGTTTGCGATATAACCGTTACAAATAAACCCAGAAAAATTAAATTTCGTTTGAATCGTATATCTTCTAAAATACATTTTGTTTTTCCTGAAGACGGTATACTCTTCCATGTTGTAACTATCAAGTTTAAAATTTTAACATATCTCCAGCGATTGATGAAAGCATAAATATACATTGTGACGCATAGGAATAAAAAAATCATAAATTCTAGAATATAATTTAATCTCGTGGTTACTTCATTGTTAAATTGTGTTTTTTCAGAAGCTGTAAACATGTAACGAATGTGATAACAAACCAGGGAACACAGAAGAAAAAGTACGACGAAACAGCACAAAATATTTAAATAAATCGAGTTTGGTATTATTTTAAAAAGTTTTTCTCTTTTTGAAAATTTTATACTATGCGGTAATAATCCGACGAGAGAAGCTGCCTTTACAATTGGTATATTGATATCTTGAATCTTTAATGTTTTAGCTTTCAAGTGTTTATTAAACGAGGCTTTTCTTACAAGTTTATTAAACCACTGATTTCGCCAATAAAAAATCATTTTATAGGCACCCTGATATATACAGTCCCAGTAGACGTATAATCTTAAACTATTTTTTTGAAACAACGACATTTCTATTTCGTATTCATATAAACCTATAATTATAACAAAAATACTTATGGTCTTTATCAGATATCTTGTATAAACGTTTTTTTAGAACTTTTACTTCGAGAGTACCCAATTACTTTGAGTGATGAAAAACTATGATTTATTTTAATCGTTTATGTTATAATCGGAAAAATATGTAGAACTCAAGGAAGTTACAAATCTATTTTAACCTTTTAAACATTTATTAGACCCAGTGAACATGGCTCTTTTAACTTTTTAACAAAAAAATTCAACATGTCACCATTATAAATACATTAACTTATTAACTACAGTATTTTCTGGTGTTTTCATATTGGATAAGAACTATTGAAATAAAAGAGAAGATTGTATAAAATATTTAAAAAATGTCCCCTAATATATTAAAAGTTCTTTCTAAATCGTCATGCAATCAATAATCAAACTCTCACTTGAAACATTTTACGACAAATAGTTTGCTTCGTAACATTGTTGAGTGATCATTTTCAACGCGTTATCGATTTTTGATTACAATTGTATATGACCTAATTACTGAGTCACTGCATATCGCTTACAATATATTGTAACTAAAGTTCAACAAAACTACAATAACAGTTAATTATTATTATTATTTGTTTTCTTATGCAGCTCCCCTGACCGATTTCGGCCATGGTGGCCAATCTCAACAGAGACTAGCCAGCTGCGCAGGAGATATTATAGTGCACAAGTGTACGCGCGAACATAGGTGCACACTCTATTCCTTTTACAAAATAATAAACACTTTATGACACCATAATAAAATTTACATAACAAAAATGATCTACATAGGATTTGGTAAAAAAGACGGCCTTATCACTAAATTGATTTCATCCAGACAACCTGTAATATTGGAAAACTGATAAATAGAGGAATAGTATTTTCTTGTATTTGTTTTAACGCGAGTACTCACCATATTGAATAAAAATACTTTTTAAAGGATTTTAAACGCCGTTTATTACATTATTTTATGGGTCCGTTACCCGTGACCACGTTCACTGTAAACTGTTTGAAACCGCGTCGGGTTAAATAATAATGCAAAATCTTGTACCACATTTAAAATCCTTTAAAAATATTTTTATTTAAGTAAATAGTAAGATAACAAAAATGGTGAGTCCAGTGATTATAAGAATAATAATAAAAATATGAAATCAATACCGTTTTTTATATTGGGTTTTAAAGATTGTGTTTTTTTTTTGAAAATGTTACTACATGTGTACATTATCATATTGCAATCTTGCAAAATAAAATAAATAATTTACTGTAAAAGTTCTTTAATGAAAAATAAGTTTTTAACAAAACTGAGATAAAAAACTAACAGTTAAAGGCGTTTTTAATTTTGTTATGCATACTACTAACTTTTTCTTTCAATGCCAACAATATTTTATTTTCACGTTCATCCTAAAAAAAGAAAAAAGATTCTTTATATTTTATGCTGAACAGTGATATAATTAGTTAAAGGCAGCATAATATGGCTTTACCGTCCCAATTTCTCCTTTCGATAGTTCCTCTTTATTTTCACGTTTAATTTGCGTTTTTGATTTAGTGGTAAAACTTTTCTATAAAAATAATGTAACTTTATTAATACACTTGTCTATTCCACATATCCAGTATAAAAATCTATTACACGAGGTTTCATAAAAAGCTATCAGAATACAGGCCATTATAGAGTGCGAAAATTACATAAAAAAAAACATAAAATATAATCTATATTAGTATTATTTACAGGAAAGTTGATTTTTTGTTTCTTTGTACGGATATTAGACCGATTTGGATGAAATTTTTGATGATTTTTTAACAGAGATTGTTTGAAACCCGAAAATTGACACAGGGTAGTTTTTACCCGAATATCCTACGAAGACGGGTGATATACGCGCCCGAGCTTATCCAATATTATATACAGGGTGTCCCGTAATGAGTGAAGCATCTCTTGGGGGATGATAGCTGAGCTAATAATCTATCAAAAAAACCCAATATAGGTCATACGAAAATATCACTGTTTTTGAGATATTGACGATTTTGTAGTTTTTCAAAAATGTTGACCTCGCCCAATGTTTTATATTACTGTGGCCGTAATTCTTATTTGTTTTTCATAATTTTTTTACTAAGTTCTCTTTATGAGTTGCTTTCTTGGATACATGTATTAGATATTAATAGAAATATCAGACAACGGAAGAAAAAATATATTTATTTCTAATTTAGTATAGAGTAAAATTTTGAGGTCAGATTTGATAGTCTGTGGCTTAAAAAAATGTACTACACTGAGACGGTCAGTGAACTTAAAAACTTCTGTATTTAATACTAATTTCAAAATGGTATAAAACTTATGGTTTTTCTCCATAGCAAAAAAAATAATGCAATTTGAAATCAATTTGGGACCTATTTTAATGATACGTCCAGGATGATATTTAGTATGAAATGTTATTTTTTTACATGAAAAATAAAATTAAATGTTATTATTGATCAATATTAATAATAATACATAATCTGTAATGTGAAATATTCTGTATAAATGCATATTTTCATAAATTTTAAATAGAACCGTAATTGTATACCGTTGAGAATCTTGGATTTTACATGATGTGCCACATTCTACCATGGAAATAGCTGGCAATTTGAATTCAGCATCCACTACACCTATCACCAGTTCGATTGACCAATAATTGTAGATCCGAAAATCTCACGCGAGGTTGGCTAGTCTCTGAAAAGTTTGGCGACCATAGCTAAAATTTGGCACAAAAGTAATTGTTTTACTTTTAGATTTATTTTAAATCAATAAAATAATATTTTCATAGATAAGTATTTGAGAATATTGGAGAAATGAGAGAATATTGTAATGGCATACGATAAAAGTGGACATTAAATTTCATGAAGGTTTATGCATTTATACACAATAAATCACACAAATTATGAATTCTTATTAATACTGACTAATAATAACATTAAGTTTTATTTTTCATGTAATAAAATAAAATTTCATACTAAGTATCACCCTGGACGTATCATTAAAATAGGTCCCAAATCGATTTCAAATTGCAATATTTTTTTTTTACTATAGGGAAAAACCATAAGTTTTATACCATTTTGAAATTGGTATGAAATACAGAAGTTTTTAAGTTTACTGACCACCTCAGTGTAGTACATTTTTTTTAAACCACAGACTATCATATCTGACCTCAAAATTTTACTCTGTACTAAATTTGAAATAAATATTTTTTTTCTTTCGTTGTCTGATATTTATATTAATATCCAATGCATGTATCCAAGAAAGCAACTCATCAAAAAAACTTAGTAAAAAAATTATGACAAACAAATAAGAATTACGGCCACAGTAATATAAAACATTAGGCGAGGTCAACATTTTTGAAAAAACTACAAAATCCTCAATATCTCAAAAACAGTGATATTATCGTATTACCTATATTGGGTTTTTTTGATAGATTATTAGCTCAGCTATCATCCCTCAAAAGATGCTTCATTCATTACGGGACACCCTGTAGATTGATGTAGTCTCAGTAAGTTAAGTCGTTGAGTTGAGGTCTCTTAGTTGTAAAGCAAACTGTGACGATACAATCGAAAGAAAAAATCCCAGATATAGAGGTATACCAACGTTAAGGTACCTTGAGTGAAAGAGTTTTTACGTAAATAACTTACCCTCGATATATTAATATTGATACCGGAAGATCGAACACTGGCGATAGATTTCTAAAAATAAACAGGAGATCATTAGAAGATAATAAAAATCAATAAAATGAAAATAATGAATGTGTATGTCTCAGCAAAAACATGTTTAATTATTCTTTACGAAAAATATATCACCCGAGGCATATGTATTGTGATTCCCGTAGGTCCTTCAAAAGGTAAACCCGGTCTGAAACACGGTCCCACTGACGGTCTTCTCTCAAGAATCCAAGCTTGACTCTTTGCACCTATATCCTAAATTACAAATATATTTATTACTAAGTACAAGTAGAATTAAACTTATAGTCAAACAGTGGTGTTTATATTTAAAATGTATGATTTAAAGTTTTAATTCATGTCGGTACATAATCTTCTAGAAAAAGGTAATGACTAATGACATACCAATGGTGAATTTTGTACTTCCTCGGTAGAATTGTCTTCCCAAGAAATTTCTCTCTTATTTTTCTGCAATGAAATAAAATAAACTATCACTCGAAGAAACATAGATGCAAATTGAATGCCAAATTAAAAGTAACTTTCACATGATAGTAAGTGATCAATGAGGCAAATGTTTTGTAATGAGAGCTAGAAATGAACAATATCTAAGATATAAGCTTACAGGGGTTAAAGTGGAAAAGTAAGTCAGCGACTTGTGAACAGTTTTCATGATGAATTGCTTGCTTGTAAAAAGCATGAGTGCGAAGAATTTGCGTAAATTTCTTTGTGAAATTCTTCTGCACAAAGTACATTAAAGTAAAATATTAGACTGGACCGTTAGATTTTGAGTTTCAAACCTAACGTTGATACATTTTCTGTAGCGATATGGGAACATTTTCGGTGAGGACTTATTTGTATCAAGAGCACACGATACGTTGCGGCGCCAAGATATGATGAAATCCGCCCTTAGGGTATTCCATGAAGCTCATAAAGCCCGTCGTAAGGATTACTATATATATATATGTTTTGGATTAGGGAAATAAATAAACACGCCTTCTTGGCGGACCTAACTTTCGTTTATGGACACAGGACTTCTTGATGTGAATGCTCGAATTTTATAAAAAAGTTCATAATTAACTATGACCTTTAAAGAGAAAAGGATATAAACAAATAAAATACCACTTTTATTAGTAATTTTATGTACACACCAGCTAAGTATACTCACAAGTTAATATTTTTCAACATTTTTAGCTGGCCATCCCCGATTGTTAGCCCCGTGGTACCAACCGCACTTGACTGTTAAGATTTTACGTTAGCAACTATGTTGATGATATACGTCACTTATAGCTTATCAAGACTGTAGTTTGCACTGTTGTAGCAATCGGAAATGGCCAGCTAATGTAACATAAGAGTGCGCGATAGCATCGCAGACGTCGTGTCATTAGATAAAGTGTTATATTCCTTGGCCGTAAACCCGTCCCGACGATATGTTTTCTTCGGAGGGAGCTTCGTACGGAACGCCGCAACAGAAAAACTGACGCACGACGCGAGACACCCGCGACGCCCGCGACTCACTGCGCGGCAGCCCGCCTGCCTCCTCCTCATCATCTGACTATAAAACAATGAGAGTAGCGTTATTCTTACGTTCACACACATATAAACCCCTGCTTACGATACTTGGTTATAAACATTATTTTTCCTTTTATCAATAGCCACAAAAATATATTCGATTTTAGAAAATAATTATTTTTGCAAAACAATCAGATCCAATTAAAATAGACTACCCTGAGATATAAAAATTCATTTATTTTATTTTTATTTGTCTAAATTCGCGACTTTAAAAAAATAGCAAATAATATAAAATTAGAACAGCTGCGGGCTGCCACGCAGATATTTCGAACTTAAAAATAGGAAAAGTGGTGATATTTCATAAAACTCACCCAGTTTGAATATTTCTTCGAAGGTTCGACGGTCCGCCCCTCAGAAATCTCTTCCGTAATGCTGTCAGTATCTGCTTTCTTAGCGGCCTCTTTTTCAGCAGCAGTAAAGTCTGCCCCTGAAACTGCCTCAACATCCTGTGGAATGGGCTGTGTAGGCGGTGTGATTGAACCCTTCTGAAAATTTATATATAATTGGGTTATATGTAGTAAAATACGCAATCGAAGAATACATTTCCCGCCTGTCAACATTATTTCAAATCATTTAATGTATTTTTTATTCGTTATTTTACATTCCACGAACAAAGCGTGACAAATACCCATACTAAAAAGTTATGATTCATTTATACCTTCGTGTCGACTTCCACAGAAGCTAAAATCATAGATTCGGGTGAAGAATTTCGCTTTTTGGGGCTCGAAGATAGTTTTTTGGCAACGCTTTGCTTGTTCATCTCTGAAGATATCGCTATAGCAAGAAGAAAACAATTGTTGTACTTAAATTATTTCTCATCTTATTTTCAGAAAATATAATTAAAACTCTTACCACGCTTGTGATCTTTTTGTTCTTTATCATCCGAAATTTCATTCACGGTAGTTTCTTGGGTTAGATTTTTCAGTTCCTCAGCAACAGCTGTTTAAAAATACGGTTAAAGCGGCTATAATCTTAAATGTTGAGGCAAAATTATAAGTCGTAATGAAATATGTCAAACGAAGTCATTAATGGTATAATAATAAATTACAATCGGATTACATTGAACTGCCGGTGCCCTTGAATGTTTGTGGTGGAGATCGGTATCATCTTGTATGTCTGTGGGTCTGTATGGAGGCTTGTGACGACTGTTGGGCGTCTGATCCACTATCACAGCTGACGAACCACCACCTCCACCACTTTTTTTCTCTTGATCCGACATCTTCTAAAGAATCTCAAGCATCCATACGTCTTTAGCTATAAATCACTCACTATTTTTTATCAACAATTTTTTTGAAAAGTACAAATGGCTGAAACGTCACGCTTTGCAATTTTGACAAGTATATTTCTTGTTTTTCATATCTTCTATTTTCGAAATGGTTTGTATGCAGTATGCAGTGCTATTATATTTATTTTTTTTCAGTGATGTACATTTTTCTCACGTAGTGGTAAATAATAATAGCCGCTTGATTAAAGGCATATAATTGCTTTGATGACGTTCTTATATTTTAATAATAAACTTATAGATGCCTGTAAAGCATTCTCCTTTATTACGATTTTGGAGAAAGCTGAAAGAATAAAGTTGTCTTTGTCAATAGCTATGTCCTTCAAATATGAAATGATTGATTTTTGAAATCATTTCTACGAACAAAATTTTTGTATCCATAGCATCTGATAATAAGAATATGTTACATTAACTATGCTCGCGAGAAAGAAAATGGGATGTGATGGAAAATAATCAGTGTCCATCCAAAAAGAAATCGTTTATTCCTGAAGAAAAGTTGATACGAGAAGTCGATTACGACTCGGTAGGCTCAAGCCGAACTCCCAAGAAAGAACTTTTTTTGGGTAATATTAATTAATATATTTAACTGATAAGGTGTAGCCTTATATAAAATGAATTTTATTTATTTCCAGAGATATTACAAAAAGGATCGACTTTTCGCAATTCATCACAAAAAGTTTTAGTCTCTATAAAACCTAGAGCCCCTGCAATAAAAACTCTATACATTGCTGAAAAGAGTAGATTCCAATCTAAGAAGGTTTGTGACAACGCTAACACACTTTAAATATATTAATCATCATGAATATTAATAATTTTAATATTATCATTAAATTTTAGCGCTCTGCTAGATCAGGATCTCGTCTTGCTATTGGAGATCATTCGTCATTTACTAGTCGTAAGTTGAAAAATAAACAATTTATTAGCAATCCAATGATTAAATGATGTAATTTTTATGATCAACAATGTTATGTCATTTTAGATTACAGCGAGGAAGATTACAGGATAGTCGATTCAATTCAATGTAGCTCTGAATTACAAAAACACGCTAATACTTCTGCCAGAAACATACAGGAGAGTTCAGTTGCTACTTCATCATGTGTCACTTCTAGTACCTCGCAATATGTTAATATATACAACAGAAAACATATATCGACAGAAAAATGTTACTTGTATACTCATCCCCATATGACAATCAATACTCCTAAACTCGATACAGTAACAGAAAATTCTAAAAGCAATCCAAATAAGGCAGACATAGGCACTTTCATCGTCACAAATACTTCATCGGAGTGTACAATATCACCATCCAAAGGCGATTTAAAAAACATCCATAAGAGATTAGATAATCTTGAAAAGAAAATTTTAAAACAAGAGATGGTAATTCGAACTCTTGATCTTAACGTGCAGTTATCCTCATCAGATGATGAACCGAAGAATGATAAAGCAGTATCTTATGCTCACAATGGACAACCCGGTTGCAGCTATGTTGAATACAGCCACATTCCAGAAACTTCTGCATTCCAACGTTATGCTCAACAACCTGCTCCACTCTCCCCCAGTAAAGCTACTACAATACAAAAAGAACACAATTCAGAGCAATATGGTCGTGACTTTACTCTTTACGATGGCATTACTGCTCGAGGTCGAAGACAATGTGCTTCAGTTCCATGCAAACGAGATGATATTCCAAAAATAGCTGCCGAGAGAGTTCATAGAATTCGACATAAACTTAATCCTGTACGTGATTATAGACTTATGGATACAGTTCATTATCTTGCACAAGGAGAGTTTGCTCCTCGCGATGATGGCATAAAATTGACACCTTCTAGAGAAGCAGTCCTAAGTGATATAATTTGGGAGGATGTTTGTCGTACACATTGGCCAAATACTAGACTTGGACGTCGAATAGCCCACCCAGAAAGATATGGTACAAGGTCCGAATTGCAAAGACTAATTGATAGTCTTCTAAGAGAGCGTGTTGCTCATGTAGAACGAAGACGACGTCGCCATTATCGAATCGTCAAATTAAATAATCGTCATGAAAACTGTAGACCTGCAGTTGGTAAAACTGGTGATATAATTGTGGCTAGTCATAAAAATAGGCGTGAAAATGATGAAAGAGAGGTTGCTGCTAGCGACCATGAAACTGCAAGAGGTGTAATGACAGAGCGAAGATTTGAAGAGCATAGTTCACGAAAAGATCATAAAAGCCAAGATCGTTTAATGTATCATGAAACAAGAATGCAACGCCAATACAATCAAGATGAATGTACACCCGGGCCAAGCTATGCTGTTCGTTCGAATAATAAACAATCGACGTGTTGTTACAGGAGCTCCAGTCCTACTAATAGAAATAATGTTCAAGCTAACCATGAGTACGCTCAAGGACAGACCAGCGGTAGTAGTATAATAATGAGTAAAGTGCGACCGAAACAACCTAGGTTTGTCGTAAAAAAGAATTCTGGTCGTCGTAAATATCAGTCTAAAGAGCCCAACCTGGAACATTACATATTATTGCCAACATTGGTGATCCGCACCCCATCGAATATGAAAAGGCAGAGACGTTTTAACGAATTATATCACAGAATATTGAATGGTCAAGTCCGAAACGGTACTTATTTTGTATGGATATTATTAATTTATTTTTTAATTCGTAATATTAATGTAAATAACTCTTTTTAGATATAGGAAACGTTAAGGTTGAAGATGCCAGCGACTTGAATTCTGAGCCGAACAAAAAAGATATAGGCTTAAACATTAACATAAATCTATCGGAAAGTGAAGAAAAGTTACAAAATAAATAGATATTTAATTGCAATGAGAGCTTCATGTTTTATACAAGAAATTACTATGATTTAGAGCTTTTTGTGAATATAAAGATTCTTGAAGCATTTGTTTCGCATTTTTTTTTAGTTTTATACTCCAATACAAAAGGATCCCTGATTTATTACATTTAAAGCTTTTGGAGTTCATTTAAAACAGTGGTTATTACCGGACCAGCTAAACAATGCTGCAGACAGATTAAAATCTAAATATATTATAAAATAATTAGACTAAAAACTTCCGGCTCCCTATCACATCGTTTCACATTCATTAATAATCACGTCAGCAATTCACTGGAAAGGCATAAATTTCGTGAAAATGTGCGATATCATGAACAGTGGTCACGAAAAGTTTTTAATAAAATACATTCAGGATACTTACTTGTTTTTTTAATAAAAAACAGTTATATTACCATTGAAAAGCACTTCTAAAGTAAAACTAGTATATTAGAATTGTTGGAATACGGATCTTTTGAGATTGAATGATGTAATTGGAGCGAAATGTTTTATAGATGTTAGCCCCGCGATATCATCTGCGTAGTAGTAGTAGAAGAAAAGAAAGAAAAAAAAGTTTTATTGCTATTTATACAGCGACAGAACAATAGCGGCGTAATGTTAGCCTTCATCATGAACCTGCCTATTATAGTCGGAAAAAGTGCTTTAGTTAAATATTTTGTCTTATAATTCGCTGCAGCAAATTTCCAGGAGATCGTAACTCAATAGGAGACACGGGACTGACTTCTTTTATTATTTAAGACTTCTTTTATTTTTTATTTAAGGAGATTAACCCGAAATATTCAAATAATAAATACTTCAGTTAAAAGTAGCTCGTACGAAGCTACACTTGGGGTGGTGACTGTACCGATTATTCTCAAAGAATACGTTAGGGAGTTAACGAAGCTTTTGTTCAGAATGTATTTGTAAAACTTGAAAAATAAAAAGTAGCATTTTTGGCAGTTCAGTCATAAATCGAACACGAGTAACATAAACGTGAAAGTAAAAAAAACCAACAATTAAGAAAAAAGTGCCAGTACGTTAATGTGTCTCAATCTCAAACAAAGTAACGTTGTTTTAATTGGAAACATAGATAGATACTTAGATAAAGTCAGCCAATTTTCCATTACGAGTAGTGTCAGTGGAACACTCCTTTAAATATTTGATAAGGAGCAATTTTATTACACGCTACCGTGTTTACGCTTTCTTTAAAATCGATGAACAAAAGAATGTTCAAAAGAAACATAGATGAATGCTCATTCTCTCATGTTCTTCAAAGCTTATACGAGTAAACGTATTACTTTTAAATAAAAATAAATTAAGGTATGATCTTAATTTAGGAAGATAAAAATATACCGCGTTTATTATATATCGCATATGCATATTTGCGTACACAATATAATTATTGCATCTATATTTAAAGTTTTTATTACCTAAATAAAATTATGGACAGCGTGAAAAAATCTCTGTCGGAGCGGCAAGAACGAAAAAATGGACTTTACGTTCATTGTAATCCTCCAAAATGTAAGTACCTACATTTTAATGTACACAATGTGAATGATTGACAAATAATACAGTTTATTTAGTACAAAAAAAAAATTAAGATCTTTGATATTACTGGATATTTAATTATTCTAAAAGTAGAGTATATTATGAAAAATTCAAAGTAGTATTAACTGATAACATTTTGTTTCGTGTATTGCTAACACACCATTTTAGGCAGAACAATATTTATTTTAAAACTTCTGAGAAAACCCCTCTCGATTAAAACCATTAACACGTGGTGTAATAATAAGATACATTTTGATCTACTGAATAGACATAAAAAATATTTAACTAACTCCACTTTCATTTCTCTAGTTGAAAAATGACAGCTTCTAAATGCATAAAAACATTTAAGAGTGACAACTTGCTAACCTTTTATTCGTGTTTTGGTGTTTACCTAAATCGGATTCAGACAGGACGATGCAATTTTATTTTCATTCATCGCCAAAAAAGGAAGACGGCATCATTTTACAATATAGAAAATAAATTACGAAAACACTTTAACAGATATAGGTATTTTTAAATACATAATTTATAATATATTTAAAAAGCGACACATTATTTGAATAAATATTTCTTAGTATCGACGTACAATAATATTCCACCATTACACAGTAACACATGTGTACTTATAAAAAGTAATCGATACGGGTCGTAATGACCCGCAGTTACAGATAAAATGCTAGAAGGGTTCACGTTGATATTTATGACTTGATGAGTATAGACAACCTTGGATAGTAATTATAGCTTTCGCTTTTGAGACGGTAATTAACAAACCATAAACAATCAAAATATAAAACAAAACTTAAAATCTAACTGGATAGAACTCTACATTCGGCCTTGGGTTTCGACCCATACGGCCATACATAAATGTGCCTGAAGCCCCTTCTACACATCAGTAGATGCATTCATGGACTTGATCTGTCGATGGATAATTGTTGTATCGGCAAACGTAAATGTATATGTCCAAATCGAAGGCCGAAAGTAGAGTTCTACTAAAGTGTAGAGGGGACTACCATTAACGCATAATTTTAAAATAATCTATACAAAAGTTTAACGTCGTAAGGAATGTAGATCATCATGCCAATTGATAAGACCATTAAATATGTTCTTATAATAAAGGTATTTTAAAGAAAATGAAACAATTGCAAAGAACTGCCTTAACTTTTGGATTAAAAAATGAACGAACACGTAATAAAACAATGTTCAAAATTATATCAATAATTAGGTTAAAATTCCCAGCATTTTCTTCGTTCGACTTTATTAGCGTAACAAAATAATTATAGTACAAGTTATTCATAGCAATCACGACAAAATAAATATATATGTGAACGTGACCTTAGTCTGGCGTCGCGTGGTAAGCATTTTTTGCAGAACACGAGCTTTATATAATGCTTATTATATTGGTCACGCTGAACACCATAAATCATATTTAGTTAAAAAGAAAATCTAATAAATTTAATTGAAGTGAAAAGGTTACATCCACCGTGCATATTTTTATCAAGTCTAACCTCGAACGGTATTCGTTCAGCGATATTGGCTCAAAATCCCACAAATAAAATATATCTGTTAAGATATATAACATTAACGCCGTCGTATTTATCGACCGTCTATTTGACGACGTGGTTGGACAGCAATGGTCTTTTGCGCCGGAAGGTGTGGGTTTGATTCCCATGAGTAGAAAATTACTGTGATGAACTTTGTAATTTTCTACTGTCTGGGTGTTAATTTATCTATAGTATGTACTTACAAAAAAAATATTTATGTATGTCTATCAGTTATCTGGATTGCATAGTACTTAAGCTTAGTTTGGGACTAGATAGAGTAGTGTTAAAGTCTCAGGAGGATTATTTATTTTGTTTATTAAATATTACATAGATGCCAAATGTCTGGCATTCCAAACCAAAACCAATTATAGTTATAAGACAAAACACCAATTTACAAGTTATTCAAGTTCCACTTTACATTATGCTGTTTTCACTCAAACGTGCTATATTTCATTTCTTACCTACACCAGGTTCGAAAAAAATAAAAAGTTTATTGAATGTATAGTATGGGCTATCGCGACTAACTACTCGCATTAAATATTGACACCAGTTTATGGGCAGTTTGTAGGCTGTTCACCCGAAACCTACGACCTAGAAACATGTCATCGCTGGCAGACCTAGTATCTGATAATCTATTATGTATGCTAACAATGTAAGGTGGTGTATGGTAAAAAATACTATTAATTATAATTAGTTATATTCAATTGAACAAATATAGAATTAATATTATTACTGTATCTTAGAATAAGCGCATTACTTCTACAAATTTTATATGATGTTAAATATTTACCCCATTATTCATAGGTATACATTAATATAGAACTTTACATTATAAAACTCACTTAAAATAGATTGTACATCTAATAAAATAACATTTATATATAAAACATGGACATGAAATGTTCAACAACTTGACAGATTGCGAACAATGCGATTAAATACAGTTTAAAAATAATTTGAATCGAATAAACACCAGCGGGCTATAGAATTAGCATAAATATTCACGCAAATCCATAGGTCGGATTCAACATGAAGGGTACAACGCAACTTACAAAAGATGCATTATGTAACCATGAGGTCAGATAATGTCACGATAGCCCGCTGTTAAAATATAAATCGTGTAATCTAGCTTCATGTAATCTCACCAAGCAGAACATGCTATACAGCACAGGGTGATATGGTCTAACTAAATTAATAATGTCTTGTTTTTTAACTTTCATTTATTTATACAAAGATTGCAAGTAAAACAATGATGAAAAGAGAAATTACTATTTTACTATTTTTGTACAGAAAAGCGGCCTTGTTGCTTGTTACGTTGCGTTTCTTGAGATATTTACTCTACTCTCTACTATTCAACGACAATAACGCCGCGCCGTAACCGTAAGATAATATTATGTACAGAACATTACATTTTATTGTCCTGAAATATTTGATTGAAATTTTCTCTACTTATATACAGACTAAAATCTTAATTTATTACCGAGTAACTTACTATTAATAAGAAAAATTACCAAGAAGTAAGTACCTAATATTAGCTTACCTTTGTTCACCAATAAAGCTGATATTAAAGCCAGAGATAGTACAAGATTAGCTATTTATGTGATTATTGTTAGCGATTTTTCAATAAAGTCCCAACAAAAACATAAATGTCAAATGAAAGCCAAGTTCGCGATTTCACTTACAAAAGTATTAAGAACCATATGGGTGCCAAGTTTTATTTTCACTCGGGAGGATAATGAAACTAAAGATCTAACTGCCATATTTTTTTCGTACGCACAGATTCAGATTCTATTATATTTAAAATTATATTATCACACATCATGTTCAAAACGTAGCCAAGTTAAAGCTTGAACTTATATAGCTTTGAAATGAATTGTTTTTGAACAAATGTTTTTCTTTTCGATTACGTGTTAGCAGCATTAAAATCATTGAGGTAGGTTAATTACGTCGTAGGTCAACTATTTATTAGATGGCATTCAGATCACCTTTATTCTGAATTACATCTATAAAAATTAAAAGAAAAGTTTGCGTGAGGGAGCACTCCGTAAGTAATCGGTACATCAGTTTTTATATCGGTTTGAGACGATTGGCGTACTGCTTATAAACTTTAAGTGACCGCTTTCTTTGACATTCGCTGTTTTGTTTTATTTTAAATGTAATTTACTTTGCGTCAGTGCACGTATTGAATTCATAACTGTTCGGTTGTCTGAATGGTTAAGAGATTAGCAAAACTTGAGGCTCAGGTGACATAAGTATTTAATGATTTTTTTTATGAATAAATATCCTTCTAATATTATAATTGAGAAAATGTGTGTTTGGATATTTTGGTACCACGCTAAAATTTTGTTGAAATTTGGTAGAATACTTTTATTAACCTTAAGACCCTAATATCATGAGAACGAAGCCCCACGCATAAGCTAATTGAGAATAAAATTTAATCTTTATTTCTTAAGCTTAATTTATAGGTAAATTGTGCGTTTTCTTTTAAAGTAATAGGGATAACACCAGCTGCCGATATTCGTAAATGGATACGTGGTGGGACGGAAGACAAACTGGAACGAGCCGTGCTGCAGGGCCAGGGGCGCCGCCTTCGGACTGAGGCGGAAACTTTGCCCCTCTCTCGGTACCTCCTGAATTTGATCGCCAAGTGCGAGGCGTTACATAACGCTGTTGAAACAGGATCGCTGCTTGATCTGCAGGTTTGTTTTATAGGTGGAAATGGTTGGGTTTATTGCTACCCATATTTAACTCATGCCTAGAAAAATAAAACTAAAATACTAATGAGATGAAATTCTTTTTATTCTACTCATTGAATCGAACTTCAACCGAATATTGATCTATTCCGCTAAGATGTTTTATTTCTTTTCTATAAATTGCTTTGAATACATAAATAATATACTATTTCTAAAAATGTTTTTCACAACTCCACCAATCAATTTAAAAATATATCGGCTCAAAACTCCCGCCTTTTTTTTGCATTTTTTGAATGAACCATAATGAATTTCTTATTGGCGTAATATGATGATTTGAATTCACGTTTTATTTAACAGAAATAAATTATCTGTGTTAAAATATTTTCATATTTTATTTTTAATTTGATTCGTAGTAATTTATTTAATGTAATAAATAATAAAACACGATGTAATACGATTACGTTTTCGTTTAGATTGAGATTAACAAAAAAATATAATAGAAAAATATGTGTGTTTGTGATTTTTTTAAGCTCTTAAATATAAACATTGCTTTTTTTCTTATTACGATTAAACTGTGTTTATATTTTTTAATAAAAACGTCAATAACAATTAAACAACGAATTAAAAAAAAACTAAATTTTATTCTTTTATTTTATTATTTCTTTTCAATGACGGTGAAAGGATTTGTCTAATTTACTAATGACTAAGTTGTACTTACATTTTTCACATCCATTAATAATAATTTATTTCAGTTTGTACCTTGTTAGCGTAAATAAAGACTATTTGGTAAACGGTCATTAATTTATTGTCACTTTTACTGGCCGTATATAATTAAAAAAAAAAACAAAAAAGAATGTTGATTCAAATTCCATTTTTAAAACTAACGCATGGAAAAAAACGCATATTAAAGCGGCTAGAAATATTAACTTCCTTTTATTATTTCCTTTGTTTAGGATCTTCTAACATCAGACTATAATCGACAGAAGTTATCAACGTGTTGCGATGAAGCTGGCGTGGGTTTACTTCACAAAGCTGTGTACTACAACTACACGGATATTGTCGAATGGCTTGTTAAATGCTTTCCACAACTTGTGCATCAGAGAGATTCTGTACGTATAATATATTCTACTCTCCTAAAAATAATTTTCTGATGAAAATAATTACTGTGTATGAGTGATATTATTAATTTCGGCTTTCTTATATCTACTACTGTTAAGGGTCAGAGTTATTTCATGTTTAATTATTTTTTTCTAAATTATGATAGTGCCAAAGATTCTCGCGTCAAATGTAAAAAAAATATAATCTCAATCTAACATTATTTGTTTTTCTACTGCCAATTTTTCCATAACGCTCTTAAATTTCAATTTAAACTACCGGGTGGTATTACGATTATAAATACCGCTCGATTTAATGTTATATAATGACTTTGCTAGTAATTTATATTATTTTCCGGTAAGCTTGGAAAGGATCTGTCATAGTGATTTTTCATACAATCTTATACCTTTTTAAGATCCCAAATCCTAGTTATAAAAGCATAGAATAGGACGTACAAACAAAACAACAGAACATTTAACACATACAACTTTGCATTGAATGTGTTATGTCGTGTCTCGAGTGCTCATTAACATTTTGCTTCCGAAATTCGTGTTTCAATTTCACTTAGGAAAACTTAGGAACGTCGCACTACCCCTAACTTCGCGGGCGAACGCATCTCAGGACACAATAAATAAATAGAATTATATTGTACTAAGAATAAAAGTATGCTAAGATTAGCCTACGAATTCAAAAACAACAATTTGAATCATGAAGCTAATGTAATGCCATTATAATGTGAGTAAAAATATGTTCAGATGTGCATAATAGAGCATGAATTAACTCAGATATAAGTACATTTTATAGTCCGTAAGAATTTCTAAGTAGTCTATATTTTTCATGTTTATATTCATTGACGGCTAGTTTAAAATGATCCTAGACCGTAGAGCTATTGCATGAAAATTTAATGCTTTTTAAAGTCATTTATTAAGGACATCAAATTAAAGATGCAGAAGGTCGGGCTCACTTCCAAAAAGTAAGCTTTACATTTTTGGCGCTATTTTTATCTCAAACGTTAATAGAAATGACGCTCCTGAATTTGGTGTTAAATGGTCACTATTCAGAAAGCCCGCTCTTCTCTCCGCCACACGACGGCGAGTCATGATAAGGTGACGATGGCCAACGTGCTGGTGTTGGCGCATATGAAACGCGTATAAAAGAAATCTTAGGTTCTCATTATTTCTGCTATCACTCTTAGGATTCTCCGAAATACAGGAGCGTGAGAGTAAACTATTCAGGTCGCACTGCCCTCCACTACACGGCGGCGTGTCGCGATGAGGCGAGAATGGCCGGCCTGCCGGAGTGGTTTCACGTATAAAAAATCTTAGATTGTCATTGTTTCTGCCATCACTCTTAGGATGCTCCGAAATTCAGGAGCGTAAGAGTGAGTATAATATTCATACTCAGGAAGGTCGCCCTGCCCTCCACTACACGGCAGCGTGACGCGATGAGATGACAATGGCCAGCCTGCTGGATCAGACCTATACGCGTATAAAAAAAATCTTAGGATAAACTAAATGCTGGGCAGCGGCAGAAACATTGATAACATTGTTTCTACTGTCACTCTTAGGATGCCCTGAAATTCAGAAGCGTGAGGGTAAACTATGTATACATATTCAGGAAGGTCGCACTGCCCTCCACTACACGGCGGCGTGTCGCGATGAGGCGACAATGGCCGGCCTGCTGGAGCGGGCGGGCGCATCGCGGGGCGCGCGGGACGCGGCCGGACGCACGCTCGCACACTACCGCGCGGCGCGCACTCAGCTCGTGTTGCCCGCTGTCGACATGCCGTCCCGACCGAACCCAGGTAAATACTTAATTAAAACAAAATAATATTTAATTTTAATGATTTTGTTTTTAATAAAGCTTGTTTTTATTATTTATGTTCCTTCAGGAACGTAGCGTTATACTATTAATACTTACTTATTGTTTTTAGTTATGAGTAATGTTAAAAATATTTTTTATTATTTTACTACTTAACAAGATTCAAAACACCAATATCAAAATTGAAACGGATGTAAGTAAATAAGGCTACATAGAAATATAAACTTAATTGGCGCATTTTTTGTTTTTAAAAACCTAACTAAATTGACCGCTTGGTTTAACACGTAATAACGTGTTAACAATTATTATGAACTCTAAACCGTTTTATTGTTAATATATCAAATAACTAAATGATTAGCATTATTTTTGTTTCTTTCAGCTACTCAAATAAACATGTTTATAGGCTCATTAATTTTATACAATTTACTATTCCCTAACTAGGGTTTAAATTTCTATAACATATAAGTATATTTTCTTACTAAATCTGTGAAAACAATACGTTTCTAACAATAACAAAACCAAAATAGACCCTGACGCAAATAACTTTATTGCCACTTTGTAACTTTCGTGAATATACTGACCAATTATTGTGTAACAAAGCCTACCGATTATACGAAAATATCCTCAATAAATACCTCTTTATTTATTAATTATTAACTTTTACTTCATTCAAAATACTATGTAAAAGAAAAGTTTTATAACTATTTCCTGGCGAAGAATATTTAAGGATATTAAGTAGATACAAGAGTTCAGCAATGAATTCCCGTTAATTTTATTTTTATTTAAGTATAGTTTTTTATATTAATTATTGATAACATGGAAGTATAAATGTTGATACTAATACATCATACGATGTATTAAAAATAAATACAAAAATTATCGTTTTATCGTTTAAATCACGCACATAATTTTTGTAGAGGTCGTAGCGCATCTGTAGACGTTTTCGTAGCCTTATAATTACTACATTTTGTACCCTCTGAATATGGTTTTCTTATTGTAATGTAAAAATAAATATATTTTCACTAATATAAATAGAATTTTGCACTGTATCAAAATATAATATTATGACAATCTATAGAACCTATATCTATTTACTTTATATCTATTTCTTTACTCATTGATACTTTCAAAAAATTTAACTTTCAACTTTATATATTTTAAAATAATAATTTTATTGTTCTTAAAAAAGGGTATATAGGTCAAGGGCTACAAAGGAGATGATGTGTTCTCTTTAGTTACTTATAATCTATTAAAATTCCTAAGTAAATAAATAATTATTTTGCGCAAATTTTATGAACCATAGTCCAAATATTATGTTCCTTTCTATATTTATAATCCTATGTAATTATGATGGGGTTATGGAAGTCCGAACAGAGCTATTACGTCGAAAGTACATATTTAGCGTGCAGATAAAGGCTTGGCTCTCAAAGGCGGGGCTGAAATATTGCGTGGTCATGAATTATTTATTTTTTATACTAGCCTTTCTAGCGAACCGCACCCGTAAACCAATGTTTCACCCTTTGAACAAAAAAATATATAACTCCTAATACATCATTGAAGCGTTACGAAAACAGTGTTAGACAAGTTTTTTAATTAGCATTTAAACAAAATAAAAGCTATAAGTGTTATCGTTTGAATAAATCAGTTCATTTCAGTGTTTCAGTAAGTTCGTATTATGCTAATCTCCACCGATTTCGACTTAGTCTCACGCAAACTTGTTGCTCTTTACGCAATAACTTTTGATTCAACTTCTTCTGTGAACACCTTCAATCCTTTGTTTTTATGTAGTAAACAAATTTGAATAAAAAATGTAATGTTGTGTTTTTTAATGCCCTATAATTATTGCGTAATATTTTTTTAATCACAAAAACTATAACGTTTGATATTCAATCTTTATCTTCGAATTACCCATAATACATTTCATCTTAAAAGATGAAAATGTTATCCATTATAAGTTAATAGTTGTTAATGACTTAAAACAACACTAAAAAGATGTAACTTAACAATTGCGTTAAAACTATACCATACATGATTAAAAGTTATTGTCAGAAATTCCATACTTCGATAAAATCTCAATCGATCGCACCAACTTTGAATTTGTCTATATATCAAACTATTTTGAGTAGCGACGGAACATAATGACTATTGACAACGATGTCCTACATTGGACACATGCTTTGAAAGGGCATGTGTAGCTTTCGATCGATGGAACTTTGAATCATTAAACATGTAACTAGACTATCTTTCAGGCTAACATTTTCAACAACCTTGACATATGAAATTTAGGATTTCGTCCATGTTTAAGACGTGACAGGAGTGTTAAAAGTTTTGAATGTACTTACATATAATTATCTTTCTTTTTAGAATACTGTAACAAAACTGCAGATAACTAAATACCTCTAGCAATTTCAAAAATATCGCGGATAAACCTCAAAATAAACCTAAATATGTTTAATAGAATTTAATTTTTACGGCTGTAGTAAGTTAGATTACCAGTAAACATTTATAAAGAATATAAAATGAATTGTACAGATTACTTTGTTTTACTTATGAAGCGTTATACACATTTAAAAGTCTAAATTACATATTCAGCTAACTGTACATTATCTACATGTTTGTATTTATTTCATGTAACCTACGTTATCCACACATACAATGTTTAATTAGCCCGCATGAGGATGACGCTTCTTTGAAATTATATTTTAAGTATTGTAGTGCGAGGTTCAATAAGTTTAAAATATTTCAAACTAGCTGATTCGGGTGGCTTCGCTCCCGTAGCACAATGTTATTATATATATAAAGCCTATAAATATAGCCTATGTTACTCGTAGATGTAGCTTTCGAATGGTGAAAGAATTTTAAAAATCGGTCCAGTAGTTTTTGAGCCTATTCTTTATAACCCAACAAATAAAAAAGTTTTCCTCTTTATGATATTAGTGAAGATGAATATAATTAATTCTTGATATTTAACTTTTAAAATGATTTATCATATCACATTTTCCCAGTTCTAATTTAAATTCTACACGATGCCCATGATGGGTATAATACCACAATTCATTTACGCACCAGTCAATATTTCCCACGTCTCCTATTGACGACCGATATAGGCCTTGAACTTTTTTATTGATTAGTGTTTCTAGAAAAATATTCAACTGTTTTCAGTGAATTGCTTTGCAAAGAATTCCTACACATACGTCATACCAGGTTCAACCTTTCCATTGTTTTTGTACTCCAATATATACAATACATTTTTAAACAATAATGTATGAAATATAAAAGGTTTTAATGAAACGAAAATACCATTACATTTCGGTTATTATTAATATTTTGTACTACGCTGTATGATCTACTAAAGATATAAATCTTAATACGGCTCAGAGTATGACATGTAACCGTGCACACCAATCATTGTCAAGTCAACAAGCAACGTCCAAGATCAGAAGATTGCTGCATTCAATAGCTGGCAACAATTTTAAAACGTTTCTATTAAATAATTGCATATTGAATTACACATAAATACACAAGTATATTATCTAGGTTCAAACATTTTTATAACAATATATTATGTAATAGCTAAACCAAAACGCTTATTTATATTTTTGTTTTTGTTATTAGGTACATAAACGATAGAATCTTTTGTATTTGAATACTTCAAAATGAAGAGTTAGTCTAGAATTAGCTTAATTTTCACAGGTTTGGTGATAAAGCGGCATAACATTCGAATATGGTGTCACGAATGCGACATGGGGCGCTTGCAGCGCGTGGTGTGGGAGGGCCAGGGCTCCAGGCTCCTAAGCGAGGTCTCGAGCCAACCCATCGTCAAGAGATTCTTAGAAGCCGTACCTTACATGATGGTAATTTTGTACATTTCTCTCACTTTAATCGTATAAAAGCTGATATTTCAATAATAATTAATAGTATGATGATTTTTATATATGTCTCCGAGCAAACCTTGCAAAAGATTACGATGTTGACTTTATGTTAAGTGACTACCGCAGCCACGAGTACCAGCAACGACAATGTATTGTAGTTACATTCCCAGCTTAAACGTAAACGGGGATAGGATTAAAAGCATCCAAGAAGAGAAAGCCTGAGATAATTTTAAAATTTTTATATAAATTTTAATTTTCAGAATACAATTCGAGATATACACAACGCAGTTATTCAGAACGATTTAGAAGGCCTTATGAAACTCACAAATGATCCTGTGCCCCCGCAAATTCTCTCTAGCAAAGATGCAAACAATATGACGGTTTTTCACAAAGTAAGTAGCGGCAGAAATTATACTTGTTATTTCCTATAAAAATAACAAAATGAAAAAAGAAATAATATTCAAAATGAAACATAGTTACTAGCAGACAGGTATTTGCTATTCGTAATTCATTTATTCATTTTAGGCAGCAGGTCTTGGACATTGTGGAATACTTAAAAATATAATCGAAAGATATCCTCAAGGCATAAATGAAGTTGACAACGATGGCCGGACTCCATTGCATTACGCAGCAATTATGAAGGACGATCAACATACTTTTAAAACCCTCATTGGCTTGGGAGCAGACGAAGGAGCCGTCGACAATGTGCGTATCTTTTATTATTTTACACAATTAAGTAAATCAAAAAAGTAAACTATTGTTTTTTTTTATATAAATATATTAGGATTACGTTAATTAAATTATTTTTTATAGAAAAATAAAACACCTGCATATTATCTTAACCGACCCCAAGAAATAGATAAGAGTAATCTTAAAGTTTTACCTGATGCACCACGAACACCTTCAAGCGCCTATCCACCTTCATGGGACTGGAAAATCTTAGATACTGACTATACATCAGATTTAAACAAAAAGCCAAGAAGAAAGAATTTTAAAGCATCCACTGAAAATATTTCATCCAAAACAATATCTAATACAATCTCGGAAAGCACAGATAATAAAATACACGCCATGAAAAATAGTAGCACTCATGAATTAATAAGTAATTTACCCGAGTTAAATGACAGCAATGAAAATGAACCAATACAAGAAGAACATCTCGATGTTAAGAACGAAATCACAAGAAATAATGAAAAAAATAGTAAGGTGAGCATTGCACAATGCATGGTTGTGAAAATAACTTATTATTTGTTTGCAGCGCTTGATGATCATCTGCATGATTTTATTTTTACGTTCTAGGAAAGCATAGAAGAACACGTAAGCAAGGATGTTGAAGAACATGAAGAAGACGTAAAATGTGATATTGTTGATGAAAATCATCAGCAAAAGGTAGAACAAGTAGAAGAATCGGAAAGTGTTGAAACTTACAATAAGGAAGTAAACGAACCAGGAGAAGATAGCAATACATTAAATATGAAGGATGAATTAAGAAATGCTGATGAACCAGATGTTAAGACTGAAACAGGGGAATTTGACAAAGATATCGATCATCAATCTACATCTCCTATAAATGAAGGCATTATTGAAAATGACGAAGAAAAGTCTCATAATAATAATGAAGACTCGAATCTAGAAGGTACAGCAGAAAGTAATTTAGAAAACGTGGAAGAACATTCTCACAATGAACAAAAAATCGAAGATGCATCACAACCTGACATTCACAACAAAAATGAAGTGAGTGAAAGTGAAAATCATACATTTCCTAATAAAGAAGACAAAAATGATGAAAACCCTCATTTAAATACACATGAAAATACTGAAATCAAAGATTCAACAAATATAAATAATAATCATCTCGCTGATTCTTCAAACGACGAGACTCAAAATAATTCAAGTGAAGTTTTAAATGACAACGATCATAATGAAAATTTAAACAGTGAACAAATTTGTGATTCTCAAGAGGAAGATACATCGTATGCAGATAATGAAGGTAATACCAAAATTGATCACAGTGAAGATGACGATGACGTACAAGTACAGGGTGACACACAAACCGAACACAACGACATACACACAAGCGCAAAGGAAACACAAAAAAATGGAAGTGCTATCAGGAGTGAGAGAGTCTCTTCTGGCACGTCATATGCAATTTAAGCAAAATATTTTTATACTTCTAATTAATTTATTATTATAAAGGGTCCCTTACGAGTTCAATATTTTTGTTTTAAAAATTAAGGCAACTACCACGGTCGCAATACGCAAGAAAGTCTCATAGAAGGTATTGTGAGTAGTGAAGCGGAGAAGGACTCGCAAGATGCAAGTTTGACTTTGAAAGGAAACGGGGACCTACTTGTTGTCGTAAGTATATTTATTGGAGAATTATTAAAACCGCTCGAAAAGGTAACATCGCAAAAAGATATTTCTCGTGTCGTTTTTAGTGAAAGCATCATTGTAGCACAAATCTGTATTTTTCACAAACACTTGAACACCATTAGTGATACTTTGCCAGCTTATTAGAGTACATTATTGTTTATAATAGAAAGTAGTCCGCGATTGCCTGTCACGAGTTTAAATGTTTTTATTAAGAAAAAATTAGTCATTAAATTTAAAATGCTTTCTTTTTAAAATCAGGATAACCAAATAGACCCCGAAGTAACTGAATTAATAAATACAGCGAATATGGAAATGTTAGCAACATTAGTGTTAAATGGTGAAGGATCAAGACTAATTGGAAGATTTTCTGATAATCAAGAACTCGAAGCCTTCTTGGAAAACGTACCAGTATATATGGTAAGAAAATTATTTTCTTCTACGTCCAGTCGTTAATTGTTTAAGGCCTTGAACTTTTTTGATATTGACTTGTACTTATAATTTACTATTATAGCAAAAAATTAACAAAGTGCATCTGGCAGCCAAAGAAGGAAATATTAGGGAACTTCAAGCAGCACTAGATAGGCGAAAATTTGCAATTGCTCGCGATCCAATATCTGCAAACGGTGCTACACCACTACATGTAGCCACAGTCCATGGGAAAACAAACATAATTAAATATTTAGGTGGACGGTAAATATATTCTTAAATCTTTGAATTTAGTTTCATAGATATCTATTAAAACATAATTTCTATCTGATCAGGTTTCCAGAAACACTGTCTGCAGTGGATTTTGAAGGTCGAACAGCGTTACATTACGCAGCTGTACTGCCAGATAATGGCCATTATTATAATTTACTACAACAACTTGGAGCCAACTCAAAAGACTTAGATGATGTAAGAAGCAAATAGCAGATAGAGAATATATCATGGGGGATATAAAGAAAAAAAGAAATTTAATAAGTTTATATTATTCCAGAATGGTCAATCTGCAGATGATTATTATAAAAATCCAAATTTACTACCGTTTAATCAATTGTTCAATGATTTTGGTTTAAGTGAAGAGGAAATAAAAGAAATGTTTTCCGACAAAGGTATTATTATCATCATATTAAAAATAATGTAACATTAATAACAGCTTGTTAATTTAAAGTTTAATTAGCTATTTTAGAATAAGATAAGATTTAACTTAGAAGTAGAATGATAGTTTTACTAGAAAGTTTATAAATACTTTGTATAGTGGCAGAAGATCGCGTCTCAAGTCGACGTATATTGGATAATCCAGAAGCATTAGATACATTAGATCGTTGTTATCGACTCTTGACGTCCGCTCGACAGACACGAACACCACTTTCAGCATCATCAAATAAAGCAACGCCACCTCTAGTTCTTGGAAGATTCCTAAAAAAGCCAATATTTGATGTAATAAAATATCGAATTACTAAATTAGATCACGGTTTATTTGATATCATATGGCCTGCTGTTAAGAAAATTCCTGAAAATCGAAATATAATTCAAACAGTAGAAGAAGATTTTCCCGGAGGTGTCACGGCCCCTGATTATTATATTTATGACGTGTTTAGTGAATTTTTAACACCCCTATTAAAAGACTTACATAACATTAACATTTCATATGAATTGCCATTTCACCCTCCATCAGATTTTGTTAATGACGCTTTAATTTTGTCGAGTAACTCGTCAACTTCATCAGAACCTTTAGTTGAACTTAATGTAGATCCTAGTGAAGAGTATGTTCTTTCTGGGAATATAGAATGTTCGAGAAATATAGAAGGATTTGAATTACCACTAAATCTCAAGATCGGTAACTTAGAAGCTATTGAAAGAATTATAACAACAATTTTATTGAATGTAGAATTTACAAAAGTAATTGAACTCCTGAATTCAGAATCAAATCAAAAGGGAGGAAGTTATTACACACTAAATGAAGTACTAGAAAAGCCATCTGAAGTTGGAGCAACCTTAGCCTCCTCAGGATTACTGATACCTCTCTGTGAAAGAGATGAAATTGATGACTTAAGTTATTTGCACGGTAGACATTGGCCGTATGGTCGGGGAGTTTTTATAAGTGACGATAAAACAGTAGCAGTTTGGATAAATGTGCATGACCATTTACGTGTAACAGTCTCAACACCAATCGATTCACCCGGTGAATTGGGACTTCCTTTCAGCAAACTCTCTAATATCATGCGGTATCTCCATAGTAAACTCGATTTCGTGTGGCATGAAAAACTCGGACACTTATCTGCCAGACCGACATTTTTGGGTGCCGGGCTTCGTTTCAACCTCATAATTAACTTCCCCGGTCTATCAAAAGATTTGGAAAATATAAAGCATCTATGTGCAATGAGAGGATTACAATATCGCGAAACTTTAAGTGCCGATATTGCTCGAGTCAGCAACTACCAGAGCTTAGGTGTAACCGAAATAAATTGTTTTAATGATTTTACAACCGCAATATCTAATCTTCTTCATCTTGAAAGAGATCTATCACTACAAAATTCCGCTCATATAGCGACCATGTTAAGTAATATATTTCGAAGAAAAAGAAGTAGCTTAGCCGATTTAAACATTAGTGGGCTTGATGAAAAACACTAAATATTTTAAAAACCATTAGTATTATTAGTAGATATATTACATTAGTTTTAATAACTTTAATTTAATATAACTGATCTTGGAAAGGCATAGGTGCGACGGGATTAAAGCATCTAGGAATTAAAGGCTCTAATAAAGCTTAGGTCAGTACTGAATATTAAATATTTCTAGACACATTGTGAGTGGCGTGTTCGTGAACACTTCAGGACGACGTGTTTGCTAAACGATCACGCTTATACACGAAGTAGTTTATTAAACAAAGCTTTTACAACGCACTCACTCAAAGCACCAAACACCTTTGTCTTTCCAAAACTTAAATTTTATTTAAAATGCTTTATGTTTAGATATAAATTTACGTAACTTTTTTATTTCGTGCAGGACAAAAGAACTCTATTAGATGTAATTTGAGGGATAAATAGCGTGTTCATATCGGACATTCGTTTCTAAATGGGAAATTGATGTCGATCCATGTGCTGACCCGTAAATAATAAAAAAGCGGTGGTTAATAGCTTGGTCACTTCCGTTATTCGATTTTTCTTTCAGTCGCAGTAGGTAGTTAAGCTGTGTGTATAAACATGTGCCGCTAATCCAATGGCGTCGTAATATCGAAGGTCAATGCTGAATAATTGATGGTTTTCAGACACGAGCCACGCAGCGAACGGCCAATTGGACATTCCCATCTTTCACACCGAAGAAGGCAGATATCTCGCAAAGTGTAAGATATTTCCTTTAAAATGGAAAAAAATAATAATTTTGGGAAAGTGGGAGTTGATGTGGAAACTGTATTTTCAGCTCTCGGCGATCCTTTGATCAAAGGTCTGACCGAAGTGGCTAATGTGAAACCGAAAGATCCGATCGCGTTCCTTGCATCGTTCCTTCATAATTTCCCTGAACACGAGAAACCTCGTTTAGGTACACCGGTGAGCGAATATTTAATTAAACGTCTGAAAGTTCGATGCGTTAAAAACTTATGCATATTGTTGTACATTTTTGTGGTATTTTTATGTTGATGGATTATTTACAGGAATCGAATATGCTGCTTACAAAAGGGCTCCCTGAATACGAAAACGACAATCCTCCTCCACAGGACCACGACATATTAAATAAGGGCACAGAAAAAGCATCAATTCGAAGCGCGGCGCGAACTGCGAGCCGCCCCACGCGACCCATCGACGTCATCACGGTGGAGCCGCAGCAGGAGGCCAGCCCTGATGCTCCGGAAGCCGCGCAAACTAGTGCTGAAAGGGTAAGTTTTGATTAGTTATGTTTTATTTAATTATTATTTATTTATATATCCTTTATTGCACTGACAAGAATATGAAGATCTTATAACTAGAGACTTGAATTTTAACAATAGGCGGTCTTATCGCAAAGGAAGCAATTTCTTCCAGACAACCTTTAGTACAGAGAGAAAATTAAAGAAAGGAAGGAGTAAGGCAGTGCATAAATTTAATAGATAAAGAATATACTAAGTTATAATATAGAAGTAACAAAATACATTATATAATATATCCGATATACAAAACCGTTCATGGTTAGAGGACATATAAAAATCATCTAGCAGTTATTTAAACGTGTTCAGAGATTGAGCTTTTCTTATTGGTACAGGTAACTGATTCCATAACTTAATAGCACGAACAATATTCTGTAAATAAAAAAATTTAAAGTTCATGCTAGTTGCTACTATTAATAGGAACTCAGTATGCTTTTTACATATTATGTATTTTGACGACCCAATTGGCGCGATGGAAACGGTCGATCGAACTCACGAGTAGAAAATTTTTATGTGATGCATATCGTGATTTTCTACTGTCTGGGATGTTAATTTATCTATAGTATGTATGTATTTACAAAAAAGAATCAGTTATCTAGTAGAAGCTTTGCTTAGTTTGGGACAAGATGGCGTTGTGTTAAATATCACGGAATAAGTATTTATTTTTTCTGCATCCATATTTTGTCAAGTTCATCAGTACCTACAGTATTTTCACTTGAACAACTTCTCTGCCACAGACTAACACTACATTCTTCAAAGTTTTACTATGTGCAACTCTTATAAAGTTGCCTAAATCCTTAAAATCTTTTAGGACGAGCATGGACAATCGATGCTACACTTTGCCGCAGCCCGGCCTCACACAAACAACGCTCTGTTCCAACTGCTACAAGAAAGTAACGTGAGCATCGGCTTCCGCGACGAGCTGTACCGGACGGCTCGAGACATCTCCATACAAGCCAACGTGCTGGAGAACACCGCGGAGATTGATCGCTATGTTCTGCATTTGGCGGCCAGGGGTCAGTACAATCTATACTAATATTATAAAGCTGAAGAGTTTGTTTGTTTGTTTGTTTGTTTAAACGCGCTAATCTCAGAAACTACTGGTCCGATTTGAAAAATTATTTTAGGGTTAGATAGCCCATTTATCGAGGAAGGCTATAGGCTATAAATCATCCCGATATTCCCACGGGAGCGATGCCCTGGTGCGCAGCTAGTATGTTATAATCCCAATTTCTTAGTAACAAAGATGTTATAACCACAGATTAAAGAATAAAAGGCATGATGGAGTGCGCCGAAGACAGGAGTGACGGCGAAAAGCAAATACAAAAATGTTTGCCTAGTTTGACGTAACGTGTTACGAGGGCTTCGTAATTTTCAAATTTCACTCACGGAGATGCACGTGTACGTATGAGTAGTTGGCGTCACTCGAGGCTTCGGCACACTTCATCTGCCTTTTATTCTTTAATGTGTGATTATAATTCATTTATTAGCTTTAATATAAACAGCACATCATTAATTTAATGATTAAACAGCTTTAAACTGTTAAGAAAGTATCTCAAGGACCTTAGAAACTTTTGTTAAATTTTATTAATCTATACATTATTGGCGTTTTCGAATTGGAAATGTATTAATTACAATCGTTTGTAGGCAACACCGACAAGATTATGGAACTGTTATTGCAAGGATATGATCATATTCTGGACGTTGTGGATGAAGACGGTGTGCCGATCACCGAAGTTATATCACAACGTGGGGACAGTGATATGTCGAAATTACTGGGTTCAATTCCAACCTTTGAGGTAATTTTCTTATTAAAATGCAATGCAAGCACTTCAAATCCTCTATTACATACGATAAGGAGTACGTCGAGATACAAATAACCCTGTATATGTCACACAGAGAAGGATGTACGCATTTTTGTCACATATTACTTTTTTGTTACGCGTTGTTAGATTAAAATCTTCATTCTAAGCCGAATTAAAAAAATAAAACGTTCTAAAGGTGAGCGTGTTTTCGCGGAGCAAAGAGTGGTTTTTACTTTTAGTTTAGCAAAATTTTTTCATTGAACTCATTCGAAAACGTGCTTAGAAGTTCTTCTTAATTACATTAATGTATAAAAAATCATAATTTTTTTCTTTCTTGTCCTTACTTTCATAGTTAGTTGTTACACTACAAATGTCTGGCTGTCTTTTCTACACGTTTAAACCACTGAACCGATTTGGATGAAATTTGTAAGGAGATTGTTTGAAACCCGATGAGAAAGGACATAGGATTGCTTTTATCCTGGAAATCCCGGGAAGAAAGGTCTGTACTAAATGTTTAAACGACAGTATTTCCTAATATTTTAGACATTCAAATGTATGTAAGGTGTGTGGTAAAATTGTTATTTAGACCCTTTTAAAAACGCAGTTTTTGAGTTATAACCTAGATTAGCAAACTTACGGCCATTTTCAATATTCAGTTCAATTCATTCAGTATCAATGATTGTGGATAGATTGCTAAGTCAGATTATAAGACAAGGTATAGATTTGTCTATAAATATATTGTAGATATAGATATTGTCATAGTAAATGCATCCGTCGTTGGGATATTGAAATCAAAGTAAGGACAAATGGAAAGATTTGCCTGACTTTACGGCCGTTTGCAATAATGTATCAAAGATTATGGATAGATTGTAATCTCAGATTAAATGACATTCGATTGTCAAAAGTCATAACTAAGGCTATCCGTTGACAGCATATTGAAATCAAAGTAAGTGCAAATAGATAGGTTTCCCTGACTTTCGTAAGCAAAACAAGGAATAGATAGAATATTGAAAACGGCTGTTAGTTAGCAAAACAAGGTATAAATGGAATATTGAAAACAGCTGTTAGTTAGCAAAACAAGGGTAGATAGAATATTGAAAACAGCTGTTTAGTTAGCAAAACAAGAGATAAATAGAATATTGAAAACGGCTGTTAGTTAGCAAAACAAGAGATAGATAGAATATTGAAAACAGCTGTTTAGTTAGCAAAACAAGGGATAGATAGAATATTGAAAACGGCTGTTAGTTAGCAAAACAAGGGATAGATAGAATATTGAAAACGGCCGATAGTAAACATAGACAACGTTTTAAAGGAATCTCGCTCGCGTCTCCACGGCGCGGTGCGGCGCGGGGACTTGCCGGCGGTGCGCGAGCTGGCGGCGGGCGCGGGCGGGGCCACGCTCGCGCGCGCGCAGGACTCCTTCGGCCGGAGCGCGCTGCACGCCGCCGTGCTCGCGCAGCACGAGGACGTGGTCGCGCACCTCGCGCAGACCTACCCCACGCTGCTCAGAATCGGCGACAATGTGAGTATTACTTTATTTATTTATTTATAAACAAAGAACATCACAGTTATACATGACCTTATTAAAATAACATGATATAATACATAGAAAACCACAAAAAATTTTCTATTCCTAATACATTATATAACTTATAAGATAAACTTAGCCTAACACAAAACGAAACCCAACCCACAATACTTTTTAGCTAGAGGACCCGACAGACTTCGTTCTTTGCTTTTTATTCTTACCTATTTTATACTTTTTGACGTTTTGAACACCTACAGTGCTTAGACAATAGTGAACGTTATATAAAAGCAATGAAGCTCAAATCGACTCTACGTTTTAGTAAGATACGTTAGTATGGGAAAAAGAAAAGGTTTTTTTAGGATTTTTCCTTGAACATCGACGAACATTTAAAAAAAAGAATTGGCCTAATTGGTCCAGGCGTTGTTGAGTTATTCGGTTACCAACACATTTTGCGTCTCATTTTTATATTATAGAAGATGACACCAGTTATTTGTTGAGTTATTTCGCTACAACTATCTTAGTATCTTTTTATACTAAAATTCTTCTATTTTTTTTTATTTTTATCTTTTAGAAAAAAATAATTACCAATTTATGCATATAACATTTATAATGTTAACAAAAAGGGATAATATTATTTGTTTATTTAATAATTATTAATGTTTAATCTGTTCTTACATAAAACACATTTATATTAAATTTTCAGCTGGAAAGAACTCCATTACACTATGCAATGGGTGTAGAGAAAATGGAGTCCCTAAGTCGCATATTGACTCGAGCTGGCGCTAAGCGGGTGCTGAAGGATCTCAAAGGGAGACAACCCACGTACTATTTTATGAACAAATCCGATATATTACGGCTGAAAGAAGAGGAAGAAATGTATTAAAATTATTCGAAAAGTGTACAAATACAAATTTAAAGTTGTAAACTGTAATCGGGTGTAATAATTTCTCGCGCAATTCGAGCTACTACGCTTTTAGAATGCCTGCATTTATAGCGACAAATTAAATGTGAAAAAACAGGTTTAATATAACCCCTCCGACAAATTCAAACAAATTAATGAAGTGTTGCTATTGTTACGAATCTACTTTAGATTACACTTGCGGGCGATATTATAGTCGTTCATTAGATGAAAAACTTGAGCTTGACGTATTTTCACACCTATATTTTGCTAGAATGGATATAAAGCGACCGTTTTTTAATAGTTAATATTTTTAACATATTATATTACCAACTTATGCACCAAATTTATTATTACTACGTGTTTGTAATGCCTACAATATATTTGTACAGTACGCTCTTGATATCAGAATCTTCAAAAGACAAAATTTCGTTTCGTCAATTTGTTTTAATCTGTATCTGTAAACAATCAATGTACCTCTATCTTAAAAATACTGAAAGGGACCCTATAGATAAGATTTAGATCATAAGTACATATTATTAGAACTTATTAGATTTCATAGAAATAAACATTTTTCATCACAAACCATATTTTTATTTCGTTTAAAGTATCTAAAAGCTAAAATAACAAGTATTATACAAAGAAAACAAACTATCAATGTTGAAACAAACATTCAAAAGCTGCAAAATTTTATCTAAAATACAATCATGATAATTTCTGAAACAGAAATTTCAGGGTATTATAACCATGTAAATAATATGCAATAATGGGTCACATGATATTAATGTAAATATAAGATAAAAAATAAAAAAATATATTTTCAAGTTGTGGATTGCCAAGGGATCGGATTGATATACATCTGCGAAACAGATCCCCGCATACCTGAAAAAAAAACCATTAAAACCTTGAACAGCACCCCAATATAAAAAAAATAAAGATGCTCGCTTGACGCCTTAAAAAGAGCGATACATTCAGTAGCGCGTTCGCATCGCTATAGCCGCGATGCAGTAGCGCGTGCAAATGCGACTGTAACGTGTTAGTAGCGATGCACACGCGCGCTTCAGAAACGCGCGATTGCATCGCTACAAAAACTCGCTAGTGGGCGAGACTTACAAAGGAAAATTAAAAATTTAGGTTATAAAAGTAAAGCGATGCATCTCCAAACGGATTTTATGGGGGAGATCTAAACTCCAGATCACCAGATGATGTAGAGACGGATAACGCATATTAACAAGATAATAATAATAATAGAGTTATCCTAATACTAATTTTATAAATGCGAAAGTTAGTGAGGTATGTATGTTGTAATCTTTACACCCAAAAACTACTAAAATAATTTGAATGAAGGTTTTAAGTTGGTAGTTATAATTATTTCTAATGTTTTTTGTGTTATTTTGCGTCAAATTACAATATAACGATAAACATAAAGTATGGTGCATTGATGGTATTCCGCTTGGTTTCTATCTGAGACATCTGTAAATTTTGACTCTGGTCTAAAATTCAGATCTAAGTATTTATGTTAACGACTTTTACCTTAGTCTTAAAACCTTATACCAGTCAAAAAGTAAAGCTAGGATTGAATGCACCCTAAATAGGATAATATTCTACATGTGCTGAGAACTGAAGCTAATCAAATAATAAAAGTGTTGAAACTCTTACTAAGTTCTCCTTGATTCAGAGGAACAGGTAGGGGCTTGTTCTTGCTGGTGCGCAACCAGTCGCGATAGGCTTGCTCGCCTTGGACACGCCGCCTCTGATCTTCTATAGCCACGCGAGCAGCCCGACGCTCGGCGCGCGTTTTCATTGCTAAAAACCACGGAGTATTCGATATATCTCACTCTTTGCTTTGTGAGGAAGATTAAGTCTCTTATAAATGAAATAAGTTTGAAATTATTAGTTTTGACATTGTTCAAGTGTAAATTATTCAGAAATATGTAAACTATACAAAAAGATACGTAGATACGCTACGAAATAAGTAGTTACATCCATTGTGAACTCCAATCTGAGATTTGTGAGATCTGAACTCCTAAATCTGAAATCTAATATATAAAATTAGTTAAGTTTACTTTTCATTTCCTCCTCTTTCTTTCGTATCCACTCCGCCAGCTTCTCATCTTTATCGCGCTGACGCCTTTTGCGGTCTTGTTCAAGACGCTCATTTTCGCGGTATTTACGCATTATTTCTTCAGCCTTTTGACGCTCTAACTGAGTGCGTTTTCGTTCCAACCAACGCCGGTATGATTGTTCGCGTTGTTCAGGCGTCGTAGTCGGCGCTGTTTGGCGTTTCAATTTTTCAAGCCGCGCTTTTTCACGCTTCTAAAATGGCAGAGTGGGCTAAATAAATTTTCTACTGTACACTAAGCAATTAGTTTTTCGACAACTTATGCCATCCTACCATCTGCTAAAAATATACGAACATACCTCTTGTTCTTTTCTTTCAAGCCACTGTTTGAACGCTTCCTGCCTCTTCTTTTCATTTCTCTCTCGTTCTTCTTTTGCTGTTGTGGTGGTGGATAATGACGCGACAGATAATCTGAAAGTATCGGGACCGTCTTCTCGATATGTTTGATCGTACCTAGGTGTTTCCTCCTCTATATCATCTTTTTCAATATTTTGAGATAATCTACAAGATTTTCTTTTAACACTGCTAGATGATGTACTGGAGAGTCGTCCCGTCAGAAATGGAGTGGAATTACTTCTGTAGGAGCTATGTGGGTGAGGGGTGACGTCATCAACGCAAGAGGAGTCCGTTTGTAATGACGTCACAGAGTGCGATGCTTCAACAGTCTCTATGTATATGGCGGGATTTATGTAACGAGTTTTGCTTTTTTTGGAAATAGTGGATTCAGAGTCACTGTGATATTGAATATTTTCTCCAGCACCGTTAAATATGTGATTAGAATTTTTTGGCGTAAGCTCATATCGAGATTTATTGCGAGCACTGTCTCCAAAATCGCCTTTTTCTATATCACTCGCCATTTTTTTAATAAATTAACATAATCCAATAAAACGTAAAACTATTTTAAAATTGTGCGATTTTCAAAAATATGATGTTGTCAAGGTTCGTAAGGTAAACGTCAAAATAATATCGTTCTTTTGTTTTGATATTATTTATAAAGTAATTGCAGATCGGCCAGCAATAACTTTAATACAAATTCTGCAAGTGAAACCGAAGGCAAAAGCTAGATACATAAACTAAATATGCTTGAGCATTGATGATTTCCGCGGAATAGTTAGTTTGTCCCAGTATGTCGATGTTTATAAACCTACTACTTACATACTTGTTAGTCTATTACAAATAACTCCCCACACAAGACTTACTGAGCGCTTTTTTGTATAAGCGCGTAGCGCATAGCAAAAGGCGGGATGTTTTATACTTTAGTAAGTAGTAAGTAATTATTTCAGTATTTGGCGTAATCTCAGAATGCTCTATTACTTAATGAACAAAAAGGGCCATAATTTAAGTTTAAAATAAAACAAAATATGCACATTCATACAAATGTATTTATTGCAATTTTGTAAATCTTGATCATCAACATATCTATGGAACATGTGACAGCTATATTAAAAAATGTCAATGTGGAAACATTTCCGATTAGGCACTTAACTCAATTTTATCAATATTAAAATAAATTAAGATGAAACAGATAATACAATAGTAAGCACTTATACTAAAGTTTACAAGGAATAAATGGGCATCATTAGTTGGTGTCATATTAGAGTTTTGTAGCAAATTAATTGGTTTGTAGGCACAATTCATATGAATACAAAACTTAGTTTCATTAATTTTCGTTTAAGAATATTAAAAATCTGTCTTGGAATAAAACAAGCACAGTTTTTAATATTATACATGTTTCTAGCAACTTATTTTCATATGACACAAGATCATAATGTAAAAAATATTCCAAAAAAATAAGTAAAATATTTTCTGGCACTAACATATCACTTTTCATTACTTGAATCTATGGTTTAGCTACAAAACTATGATATAACATAAGCATCTCATTTTTAACCCACTAGAAAACATTAATCACTGCTAAATATTTTTTAAGAAGGCTTATCATCCATAACAAAATCTGTAGTTATTATGAAATACATTCATAATTATAATACACCATTTAAGATTACACTATTTTCAAACAGTTACACAGAGTTTAATTTCCAAATAATACTGGGTAAGTGCCTTGTTATTTGTGCTCCTGGTTTGAAATTGATCAAGCATTTATTGCATTATCTTTGTAATTAAAGATACATAGCATTACAATCAATTCCTTCCTTTCAACATCTTGTAAATTATTCAGTTTGAGAGGGAAGAATTAATTTAATACCATTTTCATTAATTCTTTAATTAAAAGAGTAATATTATGTAATATACAGAGAATTGCCTAGTGAATAAAAAACAAGATAGCTTTAGAATTATCCTTAAATTCACAAGGAAACCTTGCGTGACTAATATTACAATTGAGATTAAAATTACAACCTAATATAATGTTTCTGCATTTGAGGAACGGGGTTTCTTTATCTTCTCGAGGTTTTTTATGACAATGTCATGCAGTGAACAGTAGCGGTTGCGAATCTCACACATCACTAGCCACAGCGATATGTACTCCTTCTCGTCTAGTTCCTGTTTATAAGGAAATATTTATTGATGAAATAGTTTTTCATTATTATATACCATAAATAATTGACAACTGATGTGTGAATTTGTTAATAAGTTATAGAAGGAAGCACTGCATGTTAAGGATATTATTTTAATGCAATTTGTATAAATATAAAAATTAAATATTTATCCCTATAAAATAAGTTAAATTTTTATCCTTATTTACTTTCAAAATTCAATCATTTAATTAAAAATAAATAATCTAAGACATGGCTGTAGTTTTTATTAAAAACTTGCCAGTCTCATTGGTTCAGTACCAATAAGAAAAAAATCAATATTTAATTAGAATTGAAATGTAAAATATAATCTGGGTGCAATATCTTATGATAGTGTTTTTATAAATTTACATGATAGTCAATAATTTTTTGCATTTAATATGATGACTAGTAGATGCAAAAAATTTATTGAATTTTCATAGCATGCACAACAATGTAATATGATGACTTTATGTTTTATTTTACCTTAAATAATGTACTTCCAAACATGAAATCATTTTTATAAGAATGATAGAATTTTAATTAAAAAATTGTATTAGTCAAAGTTTTGGTCAAAGAATTTTCAAGATAAATAAAAAAAAAACTTACTCTAACAGCTCTTCTATAGTCATCAATGTGTGGGTATTTGGCAACTTTCGAAACAATTTTCGCCCTTGATATGAAGTATCTTGAAATTTGATCAAAGAATGCTGCAGCCTCCGACTCCACCGACTGTACTTCTGCTAATGTATCTTCTTGTATTGACACTCCAAAGTTATTGCCATCCTCAATTTTTGGAATCATGAATGATATCCACATTTTAAGCTAAAAACAATTTTAAAAAATTAGAAAAATTATTATTAGTAAAAATTAGAAGCTAAAACTTAAATTGACTGGTGTACTTTTGTAACCTCCAACATTAAAAGGAAGGTGTTTTAAAGTTGACCGCTAAGTCTGTTGTGGCAATATAACTCCTCAGCACATGAATCAATATACATATATAGTTTTCTTTGTCAGAAAGATTTTTTTCTAGCTGTGATTCTTTAATAAGTTTTATGACAATGTGGTGCAAGGCAAGCAAAATAGAATCCTTATCCAAAGAAACAGAAAGTATCTACATGTATGTGTATCCTTATTAAGTGCATTAAAGAATTTTTCCATTCATTCATTCAATGATAGTCAACAATTTAGCTGGAATTTTTCCTAGCCGTCCGTTTATTATCCATCAATATAAAATAATAAAAATTATTACATATTTGATTCTGCATCTCATACTATGCCAGATATACTGTTTAAATTAATTGATAAAGAAATTTCATTAAAATCAGTTCAGCAAATATTTTAATATGAATATGGATATAAGATGATTCAAATATAATTATTATTTCATGCAACCATCTTACCAAATTGGAGTCTTCAATAAGTTCTCTGATATGAGGTTTGACAAGATGGATAAGATCACTAAGAGGCTTATTGCAGGGCACACTTCCATTTGGAAGGGCATACACTCTCGTCCCTTCTATAGTGGAATTGCTTGAAACTTCTGATGAATCAACACGTGGCCTCTTAGCATTCGGTTCATTGACAGCTTGTGCTGGTGGTGGCACTGGAATGTTTAAATCCTGAAATCCATATCAATTTGTTATTTTACTTTGCTAAATAACTTCCTTATTCTTAATCTACTTAAACCCATACATACAAATATAAATTAAAAACTCTTGCATTTCTCCATATAACTTACCTGATGGACATCAACTAAATCTCTATTTTGAAAGTTTGGTGTTTCTAAAAGTTCATTCAACTTCACTATTTTTTCTGGAAATCCTTTTATTATAAGGTGTTCAGCCTTTTGTTTCAGTGAATCTTTGTAGTCTTGGACCTGAAATATTATAAATTCAATATTATATTATCTAAGTTTTATTACACAAATACTGAAGCTGAAATATGGTATGCCATGATCACAATGACAATACCATGGCCGCGGTATGAGGTTATGTCGAATCGACAAGAAAATATAATCACTGGAAATAGCAAGTGAACTACTCGCATTCATGTTTCCTACACGAATATTTTAATTCAATTTCAATGTCCAACTCCAGGTACTATACGAAATATTAAGTAAATATCAATTTATACATACTTGATTGTACCTACATATAACACGAATAAATTAAACACATCATTACCTTTTTCGCCACGTCAGTCATTGTTTTACAATAACTTAAACAATAATCGAATTAATAATCTCTTAAATATTTGTTTTAAAGGATAAAGAAAAGCACAGAACTTTATAACTTTGATTCACTAACTCGTGTGGTGATGCTCGACTTGAATGAGCGAATATCAAAATCGGGTGCGTTCAGTTCACCGTCGCAATGAAAAACACTTTAAAATATAAATAAAAATTATCCTACCACGTTTTCGTTAACATGATTTGATTCCATAATAATATTAAAAGTGGTATTGCGTAGGTACGTAGAAATAATTAGTTACAGATGAAATGCGAATAATTTCTAATTTTATTTGACATCCAACGGAAGCTTTTTACTTTTAAATTTTATTAATGTCTGCATTCTGCAATGCCACTTGCCAACCTTTGTTCTGTAAAAAAAATTTTATATGAAACTTTATTTTTGAAATACATATTAATAATTAAACATTAAATTGGGATATCCATTTTTAACAACAAACATTACCTTACATGACCGATGTCCAGGTGTTTTATTTTCTGTTTTAGATCAATTATGATAAATTAAAATATATATTGGAATAAATTAGTAATTATTGGGTATTATAACAATAATACTAAAGAATATAAATGTAGATATCATTATTTACTTACAAAATCTAATATATCTATTCAAGAAATCTGAACTTAAAACCGGATTATAATATCAAAGTGGGATAAAGATACATAGCACAAGAAGAATTGGGATACCGGTATGCTATAAAATACTTTATTTTTAGTTTTATAGCGGTCATTAGACATATCTTTGTATATTCGATTCGTATAACCATAAAAAAATTACTAAATACAAATAGCGATAAATTATTTAGGATAAATAAAAACAGGTATAGTCAAAGTTGTAAATAAATAGTGAAAAAGTTGCGACTTATTCCTGTTAATCAGAAAAAATACTCTACGATATCGATAAGTATTTAATATGGTCTGTGTACAAGACTAGATGTCATTTGTCAATGCCAATATGGCATTACCTACTTATTGTCATCAACACATCACAGTCGTCAGTCAACAATAATACACAAAATTTAAAAACTTTTCACGTGTGCTGTATTACTTCTATATTTTATTGACAAAAAATATAGTATGTCATCATTTAAATTTAATTTTAGTGGAAACTCGGATAATGAACATAAAAAGGGTAAATCTATGCACGTATACATAAATTAATGTCACAAAATACACATTTGCTCATGCATATAATGGTACAAAATACAAACTTGCTCATACATAATTGTCATTATTATTCATATCTCCTATATTTTTATTATTTCTACATTGCTCTTGTGCACTTAAAACTTTTATATCAATTTTTAAACACAGTAAAAGAGCAGGCTTTGACTATAGTTTCAGGTTTATAACCTCTAATGAGTCGAAAGTTAAATAATAAAGTTTCACGTTTATAAACTTGGGTCTATATGAAACTATATAAGACCAAAGTCCTTCGGTACAAATATTTAATAATTACTGACACAATATTATTTTATTCTAGACGGTGAACAGATTGAATGGCTTAAATGTGAAAGAGTGGAAGTTACAGATCAAATTGAAAATCTAGATAGTATTGCAAAACATGCAAAAATGTTCATGTGTGGAGATATTGAAATTGGACATGTACTGACAAATCAGATACAGATAGATTTAAAAGATGGCACAGAAAATGCTGTAGAGATAGCTGAAAAAGAACATAGTGACCTTATAGCTGGAAAGTATGAAGGTAGAGTTTTATATGATTTAAGGCCCTAGTCATTTGCTTAGTTTAAATATCCGTGAAGTCCAGTAATCAACCATTTACTACCTCACTTACATTATAAACAAATGTCTTATGTATGTTGATAGTTTATTTATTTTGATTAATAGAAATAGACTGTCGCTCTACATAACATTGGAAAAATAAAATTTAGATTACAGGTATTTTTAATTCATAAACATATTTTTAGGATTACTAGATCACTGGAATGGTTGCATAAAATATTTTATAATCTATTGCTATTGCTATATTTATTTAAAAAAGTTGTAAACTTCAGGTGGTCTCAAAATATGGGAGTGTACTTATGATCTAATTGAATATTTAGAAGAAAAAGAAGTAAGTTTAGAAAACAAAAATGTATTAGATTTGGGCTGTGGAGCAGGTATTTTGGGAATATATGCTTTTCAAAAATGTGCAAAAGTTACATTTCAAGACTATGTAAGTATACTGGTACTTTGCTATTTACATTTTCATTTAGCTCACCAAAATATTTTATACAATTTTTTTTATTATGATCTAGCTCTCAATCTATGTCCATTTCATTTTGTATGCCTTACAGCACAAACAGCTGGACGGTCTTGTTGGAATAGTGTGAATATTCAGATTTTGCAATATTAGTGACTTATATAGATCTTTTGATTTTCTTGTGAAAATTGATGAAAAGACATTTATTTTAACAATTTTTATTGGACTATATTAATTTTCCTTTTAGAACAAAGAAATAATTGAACATTCAACTATTCCCAATTTTTTACTAAATATAGAGGATGAGGAAAATAGGAAAAATGAAATCAGAAAATGTCAGTTTTTTTCTGGAGACTGGCAATCTTTTAATGATGTGTTGCAAGAGAATGAAAAATATGATATAATATTAACATCAGAAACAATTTACAATTTAATTAACTATGACAAGCTCATAAAACTTTTTGAACAAAGATTGTCAAACAATGGAACTGTTTATGTAGCAGCAAAAACATACTACTTTGGAGTTGGTGGAGGCACAAGACAATTTGAAAACGCTTTAAAAAACAGTGACAAACTTCAGTCAGAAATTGTGTGGAAAACTATGTCTGGAATACAGAGAGAAATCATGAAGATAAATAGAATATAGTAACTTAAGCTTTAATGAAATAATGTATGTGATACTTTTGTAAATATAAATGCAAACAGATACCATTAACCATTTTATTGAATACCCATAATTAACATTGATTTTTGCTTAAATACTAATGGAAGACATTTAAATAAAGAAATAACAAAATACTATAAAAAAATATTCTAATCTTCAAGGTGACAGTCGTTCATAAACCCATCCATCTTCTCCTTCATGTAATAATTTTCCATCAGGAGTTTCACCATCTTTAGGCTTTCTGAATTTGATACGGTCATGCAGTCTATCTCGTTGACCTTGCCAAAATTCAACTGACCTTGGACAAATAATATATCCTCCCCTAAAAAATATTTAACTATGAAAAGTACATTTTATGAAATTGAATTCTAATTATCAATTTTATTTTATTGTTACCTCTTATTTATTATTCAGAATATTATCAAAAAGACACTAAAAAAAATTTATAACTTTCCTGACTATGTGGATTGTGTTATAGGGATATATGACACTAATCATAATCAAGATTGACAAATATCTAGTACTAATATGCATTATCTTACCAGTATTCCGGCTTAGGCACCTCTTTCTGAGGAATCATATACTCTGCTTCCAATACTCTTTCCCTTTCACAAAGAATGTCTCTAGATTCTATAGGAGTACTTTGGAAACTAGCACAAGCGGCTATTTGACTTGGTACAGGTCTTGAGTGAAAATAGTTGGTAGATTCTTCAACTGACACCTTTTCTACATGGCCTTCAATTCTTACAGATCTGTTGAGGACTTCCCAATAAAAGGTTGCAGCTACGTTTGAATTCTCATCCTAAATACCAATTTCAATTAATTATGCATGATGCATTCATCAATTTGCATATTATCTCAAGCTACTAACTATTTCTATTAAACTTAGTGATAATTCATAAAAAATTGTAATCTATGGAAAACATAAAATAATTATTTTAAATTGAGTTTCTTGTAACATCACTACCAAAATTATAATATTATACAGGTGTAGCGTAAAGAGTGGATAATATGATATCTGAGATAGAGGAATTTATGATGTTTCAGAAAAATATTTTTTATTTTTGGTAAGTCCCATGCTTTGGTGTTAGTCAATTATTATTGTTTTTTGGATTAATAACCCCAGATACATGCATAAGGATTTCAGGAATACATGCAAAAATAATACAAATTTCATGTTTTGCTTATTTTTTCCCTAACCTTAATCTAATGTGGTGTAAAAAAAGAATATTGTCATCAAGTTCCATATAAAGGATTGCATTTTTCTTTGAGATTCCGAAGGGAATATTTAAAAAACCGAGCAACTTTTATTTAACATGAAATATATATATAAACCACACCCTGTATAATATTATACTTTTTTTATATTAAATATGTTATCATATAAATTGTTTTATGGACTCCTAATGTAGTACATTCACCTACTGATAAGACATTGATAATAATATGTTTAGTAACTAAGTAAATTTGTTTATCATTAATGATATTCATGAGCAGGGTATATACATTATTTTTATGAATTTTGTACATTTATAGCACCACCAATAATATTATTAGATATAGTTAACTCACCATTTCCTTAGCTTTCCGACTTCCATAATTGGTAAAAAACTTAAATCCCTCTTTCCCATAACCTTTCAATAAAACAAATCTTGCAGACGGTACACCATCTCTGTAACATTAAAGGCCTTGAGTTAATATTTAAACTTCCATTATTCTCATGTTAATTAACAATTACTACTACATTTTCAGTTGAATAAATATATCTGTTATGATAAATATATTTACTTAGTAGCTGTTGCTAGGCACATAGCATTTGGTTCTAATATTTCTTTTCTTGTACAGGCCTCTTCAAACCATGCTTGAAATTGTCCAAATGGTTCCTTTGATACTAAATGTTTTTCTAGGAAAGTCTCATTCTTGTCTTTATACCTTATGCGCATGCCTTAAAAATAAAAACAACAATAAGTTCTACAGTATGATTGAAAAAAGCTAAGATTAAGATTTAAAAAAACAATATGTTACCTCCAATATCAATACTCATTTTTCTAGAGTAAATACTTTTACAAGTTCTCTGTAAAAGTGGTAAATGAATTCTCATTTATTATTTTATTTGAAACCACCTGTTAATCACGCGAATTAAAATAAGAAACCAAAACTATCACTATGTTCTCTAGAACCTTCCCATTGATTAATAAAAATTATTATCTTGGCGTCATGAAACACCTCTCCTTACCAAGACAATAATCAAACACGTAAAAACAGTGTTTGTTATCGCACAGAACAGAAGAACTACTATTGCCTATTGCTATTGGTTGGTATTATAATCATTTTATAATAATAATAGTAAATTGAAGGTGTATGAATATCTATATATATATATATAAATCCATCAACTTCAAAATCCGACGTTTTCCGAGCTCTGATAGTTGACACTTGACAGTTAAGTCATGAACATTGTTTTTTTTTTAAATAAATGGCATTGACATCTTTTTGTTACGTTACTACTGCGCTATTTAAGTTAAATCATGTACATAATTACTGAATAATTACTAAATGATACAAACCTTTTTTGAAAATCATTTTCAATAGGTATAATGCACTTGATCAAATTGCGTGAATGGCGTTTCAGTATCCGTAGCTGAAAAAAATATTAAATGATGTGATGTCGACTGTCAAACGTACACGTCAAAAAGTCGTAAACGTAAATTGTAGTTGTCTTTTGTCATGTTATTTTTCAGTTTGTAGCAAAAAACAAAGATAATTTTGTAATCTTATTATTTTTAAATATTAATCTTATTACTATTATTTAGTTAATTATGGAGTCTGAATCCGAAGTAATTAAAGAGAAAATTCATACCGAACCATTACTAAATGATCCACGATACATAACCTTATTAAGTGTAATTGTTCTAATTTTTACACTAGGTAAGTTCGTTGACCCCAGATCTAAAGCATAAAAAAATGCTTTAAATATGTTCAATTACCTATATACGTTGTACTATTTCAGTATTTTGGTGGTGTTTTTCAAGACGTCGTCATCTTCGAAACTCTGTTCTCCTTACCGGTCTTTCTGATTCCGGTAAAACCCTGCTG
>LQNK01000098.1:373902-395673 GCA_001586405.1 Phoebis sennae
TTTCCCTTGGCAAAATGGGAAAAGATTTCGAATTCTCGCATTTGAACTGTAAAGTTGATTTTCTAGAATGTTCAGCTAGTACAGGCGATGATGATAATCCTACTGATATCAAGTCATTACAAGATTGGATCTCAAATCTTTAAAATTTTTGTTTAATTTTTCTTGTTTATTCCTTTCCATGCTTGAAGACTTATTAGGCTTAATCGCAACATGCAAAAATTATGCATTTACAACTATTTTTCCAATAAATATATTTTTTAAAATGTTCTGTTTCATTTTGATATCATATACCTTATCTTTTATTTATGAATGCGTGAAACGGAGTGTAGTATGTATTCCTCCTGATTCAGAATTCCCTTCATTTACTTTTATACTCCTTTCCTTTATTAGTCGCTTCACCAGTAACACTAACCATGCAAGTCTTCAACGCCGCTTAACATCAGGTGAAAAGCATGCTCACTTGTCTGCACGCAAAAGCAGTAGTGAAGCAGTACTGCATTGTTTCGTACGTTGAGCGGTTAACCGGAGGCCTACATTCCAATCCTTTCATTATTTCCTCTCCTCATCTTACGAGCCGGCAAGGCATCTCCGACACTTCATGTTGTAGATGTTAATATCAGGTGAACTGCTTGCTCTTATCACTGTCACTGATCTAAAAAAGAAATCAGGTGCTGAATATAAACTGAAATATTACATTCAAATGTATTTTTAAAAATATTGCCTGGTATTCATTTGACAAAAGTTTTTAAAACTCTACCTTTAATATTTCGCAATTAATATCTACCTCTCTCCACACCATGTTTTTTAAATGTCGTTATATTTCATATGACGAATTCAATTAAACTTTCGATGAATCGATTCACGTGCTTTAAATTAAATATCTTATTGTGAATAACTAGTGCGTAGATAGACGACCGACCTAGATGATATTTACTATAAAAGTTTCATATTATTATCGGTAAAGAAACACCTAAATTATTGTTCGTGCATAAAAAAATACAACTCACTTAGGGGCGCTACGAAATAAAAGTCGAAATAATAGCGAACACATGACACTGCATAAAATTGCGTATGGGTATTGATTTCATTATCCTAATTATTGTTCCTTTTGCATATTCATAATTTTGAAAACCTATTGATATTAATATGATTAATTGATTATCAATTATTGTTATCACTTTAGAGTTGAAGGGTTACACCACGATGCTGTTAGTTTTTCCATTGAAATTTATGTGCAAGGTGCATTTATGCATATTCATGAACCTATCATTAAATTTATAAATTGTCTTTTATTACTCAGCGCAAAAAAAATTAAAAGCTCTCTCTAACTCTACTTTATTATTAAAGCAGAGTTAGAGAGACTAGGGCTTTTAGTGCTCGTTTTTTGGTCATATTTTTAATTAAATTTAAGGTTTCTAGAAGAAATAAAAATGTTATCTAAGAAATTAATTAAACACTATCAACACTATCGCCTATTTATAATTTATATGATATTACATATGACAGTCGTTGCATTATCGTCCGAGAGCTGGATCCATTTTTTCGGTAGGTGTTTGAGGCAAGCTGTAAACAAGCAAGCTTTTCGTTTTATAAAGATGTGTATCTTTATAATATGATTTATATCGTCAATACTAAATATTTTATGAATAATTCATTACACTAAGTATCTATAGTATTATATTATCTGTGCTAAGTATATAATAACTGTAGCATATAATATAATATTTATGATTAAAACAAATAATATTATATGCATAAATTTAATTTTTAATCAAAGCCACCGTATTTGTCAGCTTATAACTTCCTCTCTAATTTTAAATAATTTAGGTTATTAGTAGTAGTAATTAAGAAGACGTAACTTCACACACATTTATACGGTGCATTTTCACATCTCCGAATTCATTAAATGAACGCAATTTCTCGAATGGACGATAATTTTACTTCGCGTTATGATCTCAATAAAATTATAACAGCTTTCGGCCGAGTTACAAATTTTGATGTTGTAAACTGCGGCATTTAAATGTTATTTTTAATTGGTGTTCTTTAGAGCTTATGAATGCATTTTAAATTTTAATATTACTCGGGAGGTAGAGTAAGAGGAAAGTAGGTACGTAGATTATTATATAATATTAAGCTACCTAAATAAACTAGTTGGATATGGAATTTCTTTTACCGTGCGATTTAATTATTTGTAACTACCTGTGCCTCGCGGCTTCACCCGCATATATTTACATAAGTAGCATATATCTTATATCCATATAAGATACTTTTTATCCCGGAAATCCTTCGTAAATTGTAAATATATGCAGGTGAAGCCGCGAGGCACAGGTTACAAACTTTTTTGTACAAAATTCCATCCAAATCGGTTCAATAGTTTAGATGAAGAAACTTCCAGGTTTAGAATTAACAAATTCGCTGCAAAATAAAATAGGTTTTTCAGTAAAATTTTCTTATCATTACATAGTATGAAATCGCTTTTTCTGTCCCTTAGTCCCTTTGTATGCTTACCTAAATCTTTAAAACTACGCAAGGGATTTTGATTCGCTTTTTTAATAGATACAGTTATTCAAGAGGAAGGTTTATATGTATAAAATCCATTAAATAATGGAGAAATACTGTTACTTTTGAGGTTTCTAATTTGATGTCGTTAATTATAATTTTTTTCCGCTTAGATTGCAAACGCAAGCTGAACCCATCGAGATTTATCAAAATAATGTACAAATTTGTATATATAACCTTCACAGTTTTTCTGTAGTGTATTTATAATCAGACTTGTACCCGTGCGAAGTCGGGGCGGGTCGCTAGTATTCTTATAATCATGGAGAGGATGTTTTTAAGATTGGATTCACTATTTACGCTTAGAAACAGGTAGGTAGGTAATCAAAGGTAATGTGTTTGGGTTTTAGGAGAGATCGTTTGGCTAGGAGAACTTAGGAAAGATATAGAACCTGTCCTGTCCTTCGGTATTCACGGTAATTTAATAAGGAGAAATATACCCTTAATAGAAAATTTGAGAGTTAAGTAGGAAGATATTGTTAGTTGTACCTTTTAGAGATAACTTAAAAAAAATATAATAGTGCCTCCGTACATTTTGACAAATGTATATCAATTATTAAATATAAAATAAAATAAAATTTTATTGTTCCACCAAATAAAAAAAAAACTATTATACACATTAAGTAACCTAACCATTATTAGTGGAGACAAAAAGAGATGTCTCAGCTATGCCATTCGAGATTTTATTCAAAAGCTAAATGTAGTGTAAAACCCACCTATGGCAAACGTGTGAAAAATTTGATTTCCCACGTAAAAGGCTTACGCGGTAGCCTCCCACGGTCATCTAATCTCTGGTCCATTTCATTCACAAATCACAATGGGACAGAGCTGTGTCGTCGACGAATTCAATGAATGCCATATCATGTACACGTCATCACTTCTCTTGTAAGTAAAGGCTAATTCTAAAAACACCTGCGGTATGACTCCTTACCTGAACACAATTATCGAAAGTTCTAAACCATTACAACTTTCTCACCGCATTTTTTACAAATATAATAATTGTTCCCAATTCTTCAATTTATTATAGAAATAAAATATCCTGAAAGGTTAAAGAACGGTCATGAGGCATTATTTTTATTACCAATAAATTTATTACGTACGTAATTAAATATTAACTAAGCAAAAATTGATTATTTTAATTAATATTCACGTTTAACTGCAATTGCATCAGTCAGCAAACATGATAACGCTAATTAAAACGGGGATATATATTACAAAAATATATGTTTAATTAAACTTCCAAGCTCGATAAAATATCTCATATAAACAATAAACAGGTAAAATATGGCTCATAATATAGGCGGAACCAGGGACTCTGTGTGGGGTCGGCATTCACACGAATTTCAATATTTATCAACAAATGACAACGTATTACCGCCGATACGCAACATGCAAGGCTAATATTGAATATTCATTTCGATAATTGAACATTTCGGTTGCGTTTTTGTATCCTTATCTTGTTTAAGCCTTGTGAAATAATTTGCGCAAATACCTTTGCACATTTCGTTTCATTTAGCCGAAATGATTCAGTGGTTTAAAACTCTTATATTTTTTATTTAAAACCATAAGCCGAGGTTCATAAAGGAAGTTTTTGTCGTCGGGCGGATTGCATATTATCTACCATTTATCTTTTTGCGCCATCGGGCTTAAAATAGAAATTAAATGTATGATGGAGATATTTTAAATATCGCATAAACATGAATTTTCTTCAGACTCGTTAAGGGTGCGCAATTAACTGATTATTTCGAATTAAGCGTGGCGGGCCGAGGATGCCCGTAGCCGACCCGCGCTCGCCCGAGGCCTTTGTCGGCGCGCGAGTGCCTTGTTGACATTTTGTGGGGCAAATCTTCATTCCGTAGCCACCGCGGCTTCTTTTATCTCAGCCACCTATTATCATTTGTTTGATGGATGCTGCATGCGCTTTATAAATTGCTTGTAAACAGGTAAATAAAAAAAATTAAAGACTGAAGATGTGCCTTACTCGGCTTATATTTTTTGGAATCGCAATAGGTATATGTATAAGATTTTTAAATAAAACTTATTTATGTTTTTACATTTGTCCAAGCCCTACTTTGTGTCTCATTATATGCAAAGATTTTTTTAAACTCACTAAAACACTTTTCAGGGCAGATACAATTTCTTAGATAAGCCTACGTATAACTTGATGTAGACCACGCCTCCTGTTCACTTGACCTCATATTACGAGAACTATTGGTGGATTGGAACAATGATATTGACGCTATTATATACAATTAAATAAATTGCAGATTGTACACAGTAGCCGATATTCGAAAATGGAGGCTGGACTAAACATTTTTTTTAGACTGTAATTTCAATATCAGAATATAGCCTTCAATACCTTGAAGAAAAACAATCCAATTGTTATTACACGAATAGCAGATTAAGTTTCGAAACGCATACATAAGAGAATTATTTGATTTTTATTAATTGAACTGCCAACCGGAGAGTAATCAAAACGCAACAAAAACGCGAACGGGAACATCTGCTCACAATTATTAATACCACAACAATAAAACATTTGAGACACGTTCATGCGAATCAATACGCGGCCCAATATGAATTATTGATATATTTTATTGTTGCTTTATCGCCTGTATCTTCCACGGAGGAGCTTCTCTTAATAATCATAACATGATTTCGTTTCTGACAAATAACTGGTTGAAGGGAGAAGCTTGGGTTTTTGCGGAGACCGCATCAGCCGCGGGCCTGGAAGTTTCGGATGTCTGAAAAACTTAAGTATCTACTTACTGCTGGTATTGCATAATCGTTTAATTATATGCTTAGTGCAATTTTGAGTACTGTCGTGTGAAGAAAAACAAAACTTATGAACTTAATGCAAAATAGAAGATAACATTTTAGATCACAACGTATGACTTGTACGTACTAATTACTCATTATCTTATTACTATTCGAGTAATCGCATAATTACAGAGAAAAATTTAAAGTAAAGTTCAAATTCTATTCGTATTTGCAGTCTCAATTTATGCCGATCAAGTTTAAAATAATGTTGGTTATCTTTGAACAACGTTAATTTAAAGTTAATTTAATACATTTCCCCAGAAACATTAACAAACAGAAAAGTTTTTTTTTGTTATTTTCCGTTGTATAGTATTTAACTCTGAACTCTGAAGTATAAATAATTTACTCACCATCTCTATTCAGCACCAAGCTGTCAGTATTTTCGCTGATAATTACTTATTTTTTACTCTTATAAGTTCTATCTCGAGGTGAATTTATAGCATTTTACTTTAAATGACATTATTAATATATAATTCATGAAAGATGTTTACAAAAACATCATCCCAAGATAGTCATGAGTGAATACATTGAAAGTTGACATAATGAGAGCTTATTGTCAATCCGCTGTCGAATCGTCAACGTTGTATGTATGCAAAACTGAATTCCAACAGAATGCAAAATTTATATTCAATCTTTTGATTTAAGACTTTCGATTGTACTTGTAAATGTCCACTTTATTTCCACGCAATGGCTTGGTCGGCCACAGAATAATGTTTCGTTATTTTTCTGAAAATAAATTCGACCAATTATTTATTTATATTCATTTCTGATTATTTTTATGTCGGTCTTAAAAATGTATTATTCTAAAGAACATAGAATCAATACACTTTTAAATCACTATTAACCTTTAATCTGCATTTACTCGCTTTTTATAAACCTCGGTCCTCGAGTCATCCGATCCCAATTCAAAGTGACTTAAGATTTTAATTTATCAACGACATTAATGCAATTAAAGGGTATTATGAATTTAAAAGTAATAAGCCAGCCTTTTACTTATACGTTGCATTCAGATGTCTAAATGTACTTTAATATTGCCTACATAATTTAATTATGAATGCGGTCTGTTTAAAAAGGTTGTATATGTTTGCTTGTGATAAAGACATGTACAAAGAATTAACGAGATGCAGAGCTTAAAATATGGACCGATTGTTTACACCTGCGTGAGCTGTCAGTTTAATTTGAAAAAGTCGGGAGGCTGTAGAAAATAAGCCGAGACGTCGACGATGAACAGATTTATGTGTTTTCAACATTTTAAATGCGTAGTAGCTAGGATAGTAAAATAAGTTAAAACATTGTAATATTTCTCTATAGTTTATAACCAGGGCTAACATTAAAATTGAAAAATATGACTCGACTCGGTCGGTTTGTAAATGGTTTTTAAAATTGCAACTGAAAATTTGAAAACGGAAGCATCAAGCTAACGACGTTTTTAAAAAGTTTTTATTACAATGATCGTTATCGTTGAAATTCGCATTTCGATGCCGAATGCGCAATTTATAAGCGTTATAAATTTTTTATGTGATGAATCGTCAATATCGAAGGTTTTTATCAAAGCCGTTTAACAAAATGTCTCTGACAGATTGTGGAATGTGCTGTGCCCGCGGACGTCCACCAAGTATTTTAATTAATGCCACACCAGTGTCACATAAATTTTCACTTCATTTTTAGGGATCGCATGAATAATGTTAAAAAATCTAGATATATAGTATATGATTTGAGGATGACTTATCTAAAACGATGTTATGTATATGTATTTTGAGCTTGTTGCTCGATTGTATACTATTTAAACTTTGAATTTAATACATTTGATAACTATAAATAAAAAATATTCGTTTCCACAAAATTATTTCTATAAAAATTAAAACAAATTTCACGTTAAGCGTTCTTAAACTTAGCAACGAAATTTCACCCAAGATACTGTACCAAAAAACTTTAATGTACCAATAAATAATAATGTCCTCGAATATACCGCTACCGGTGCGGACAGGAAGTGAGCGCGTGCTCTCCACGAAATCGCAGCGTGCATTATTCAATACGCTATTACCAATAAATTAAAGCTCACATGGCGTCTCTCCCCACATACTAATGATGACACGCGGCGAGCCGCTTTTTGCACCTCCAATGTTCCATTCAACTTTCCACCGATACACCGCAAAAAGTGGTTAGGCCTCCTGTCAATTTGACAAACATTGCAACTTTTTACCAACAGGACATGAAAGGCATCATGACATAATGAGAATATTTTAGCTTGGCTATACGGCATTTAAATTTTTGGCCCTTGCCTAGTCAGTAATTGATTTCGTGATGAAAAATTGAGTGAAGGATAATCAAAAGTTAGAAAACAGTGTAATAATGTGGAACATCAGAAATTGACAATTGTATGTACATTTGTTGAATAGAGCAAAAGGTAACTTTTTCACGTTTAATTACCAGTAGGTAATAGTTAGTTAGTATTCTCTCAATAGAATTTACGTAAAGTTTTATTATTTTATAAGGGAACTTGCTAACTATTTCATTTTAAGCGGATTAAAAGAAATAGTTTTTGTTAGGTGCACCGAACTTTTACATTTTTAAAGTTCAAACTAACAATGTAGCGTAAAACATCATAAAATTTAAAGGCAAAACTAAAGTAAACACTAAAATAAAAGCTAACTGCAAAGTTTTTAAACATTAAGTATCACTGTTTTTTATAAAAAGGACCAAAGTTTAAAAGCGAAGTATAAAATTGTTATTATCGTACAAATCAATATCCTCGTAAAAACGTGCCATAAATATCTGCAAATAACCAATAGCAATTACGATTTTTATAGCTCAGTACCAACTTGAATGTACACCACACATATTAATGGCATTACATTCTACCATGTTTATCACACTTTCATGTTTTTTATTATTAATATCTTATGAATTGAAATTGTGTTATTCTCATATTTTCTCTTATAACGTTCCATAAACAAAAATAATTTTTATAAAAATGTTTACAAAAATCGATAAGAAATTTTGCCAAAAGCAAGCTGCTTGGGAACGATAGCAAATCTTTACACACCAAAATGGAGGTATAACATGGCAAAATAACATAAAAACAAGTATAAAATTAATAGCTACTTGAGACGCTCATTACACCAGCAGAGATGCGTACTGATGAAGGTGATAAAATTCCGGTCACAAAGTATAAATCAGAAAATGTAAGGTGGCAATTTGCGATTGAAGATTAAAAATGATCACAGGAAATATCAGATTAAGGCAATATAGATAAAAAATGTTTCAAAAAATTGTATCAGCCCCAATTAGCCTCATACTTAGTGCATTGGTTGAGTTAAAAGTAATTTCCATTCAGGTTTTACTCCATTTATTCCATAATTGCAATAAATTTACAATATAGCAACGCGGAAGTCGAAATCATTGAAAAGATTTTTCTTTACCACAAAACGGTAAAACTGGAGGACAGAAGGTCGCAAAAAGCAGTTGGCGGACGTAGGCGCGGCTTCTGTGATGCGTCTCATTAAGTCATGTTATTATTCAGTTGGGCCCGCCATGTTGTTTTATGTCCAATTTACAGGTTGTATGTGACAGATGAGCGAAACGCGCATGCACCGACAGCCGCATGTCATTACGGACTACCATTGTAAGCCTCAATGCCTGAACTGGTGTCCTTCGCAAATCTTGCGAGATGGAACTCGTAAACGTCCTTAATGCTTTTATTTACGTGTTATTTATTGCGTTTGCTTCTTGTTTTACTTTATAGCAAATTGCTTGCAATTAATTGGTGGAGTAGGAACCAAAATTTTATGTTGTCATTTATAACATCATAAAATAGAACCTCGAACAATGACTCGAATCAAAAAAGAAAACAATAAATTTTATGCAGTACGAAGGATCAAAAAAGCAAAGTCAGGCAATACAAAGGTTTCTGGTGAACGTGAAATTTTGAATTTTTGAGCTTTAAATGAAAAACACTTACTTTTTCTCGTTGCTTTTTATTTATATATTAACACCAATACCGTACAACCTACATATCGCTTAAGAAAGCTTAAGATTGAGACATGTAATTTCAGTAATGCAGCTTTTCATATTTAATAAGCCACGTGCCGAGTCGTATTAATCCAATTGAAAAATTCTCGAAAATAACGGGCTGTCTCTAATTGAATTCAGTGGTAGCTTGAATTATATCAATAAGAAAAGGGCATGCGGCGGCGCCGGAGCAAATTGTGCCTACCAAGCGTTTTCCTTTTGTATTACAAACGCACCGAAGATGCTCATTGGTCCATTTTAATGAGCTCAGATCAATGGGCGTAATTATTTCTTGTATCATTCTTTGCGTCGCGAGCGCGCTGTCATCTCATATGGTCAAACCGATACAAATAGGCATTTCGCGTCGTTTTTGTCTGCGTTTTTAGCGAATATCGGTACAGATAAGTTTGCGTTCTCCAATTACTGAGCGTGTATGGGTGTGCTGAATGTTGAACAATGAATAACAAGCTATGTTCATGGCTCATGCCGATTGCCGTATAAAGCAACTGTTTTCACGTCAATTAAATGAGATACCTGCCCACATTCGCACATATCAAATAGATGTTTTGTATTTTGTTGTCGTTACGAAGTGAAAATTTAATGGTTTCAAGAAAGTTGTACAATTACCATTTTTGGAGATATATTTCCTTTTGAGAGAACAGTAAAAAGATATAATATAAATTTACTTACAGTCTTTATAGTTATGCAACTAAATGGTACTTATATTATATTATTGACATCAGAAACCGTAGAATCTATAGCAAAGATATTCTGTTCTTGACGGTTTTGGCAGTTAGGTTCTGAAAGTATATAGTCCTACAAACTACAGAACTGTTTGGTTGCAAAATTTCATTTTGGCGATTTCTAGGATAGGCATGCTTCCGACTTCCGACATTAAGATAGTCAATATCTACAAAAAATAATTTGATTTGGTGGCTAACGGTTCTAACACGAATACTGTGTACTTAAATTGAAATAACATTTAATACACGTCATACAATTTCCAGTAGTAGTTTAAAATTACAAAAAATACACGTAGATATTTAATTAATTGAATCAATTCGTTATCTCGTACAGCTGTGATGCATAACGTCTCTAATTACACATTTATTCGCCATTAATGCTCATGTCCTGCAATCAGACCGCTCGTCAAGATTCGATTTCTTAATCCATTTAATTGAAATGTTAAGCTGCGCTAAGATAACGCGTGGACTCATTAAAGCGTGTGTTGAGGGTTTTTTATTAAGTTGATAAATAGGAGTCAAAAATAATACTTGTAAATTGATTATCTATACTAATATTATAAAGAGAAAACCTTTGTATTTTTGTATTGAATAGGCTCAAAAACTACTGGACCGATTACAAAATTTCTTTTACCATTACTTAGAGCGAATCCGTATAGGCTATATTCTATATGATATATGTATATACGTTACGTTGTGCTACGGGAGCGAAGCGGCGCGGATCAGCTAGTTTTTTTATATAATGTATACGAATATTGCCCAATATGTAAAATATTGAAAATAAAGAAACGTAACCCCTAAGTATGTGCTAAAACTTTATCACCAACTTCCTCTGTTATTGATCGTCCATCTGATACAAAATATATAATGGTGAGGTTTTATTTCTAAATGTTTTAATCCAAGGATAATATATTTCACAACACTAAATACTACATGCAATCAGCAATTATAAAAATAGCGAAGGCAAAGAACTGAAAAATACAAAAGCTCAAATAGATCAATAAGAATAATTAAAGGCAACCGATTATTATCGATTGTAATTACCGAGTTATTATTGAGCTATAATTAATCAATGTCAATACAAATCAATGTTCAATCAGATAAAATATCTCAAATATTATGATATTTTAATATAAGATCATTAAGGACAATAACACCAATATTTTTGGACCGTACGCAGCGAGGTCTCAGAGCCGAGATGGCCGGGGGATTGTTTGTTTGTATGTAAGTATGGAAAGCTTTGCCCGACGATAACATGAGTACCTATCTTGAGAGTTCGAATTTTAGCGAAATCGGCGAAATAGGCGATTTTCATATCAATATAGCCGAGTGTGGTATTAAATGAAAGGTCGATTTATACACTATAACGCGAGTATAGCTCGGGGCGAGCCACTAGTTATTGATTTAAAATTATACTTCTTTGCATGAAAGCTTATAGGCGACTTTTTGATATTGAAAGATTAGAACTTTTTAATTTATTTAAGCCATAAGAACAGCGACATTGTGTCCTAAAAATATTTATAGCTAAAGTTTAGAATTAAACTTAATATTTACTTATACTAGCTATGCCCCGCGGTTTTACCCGTGAAACTTCCGAGATTAAAAGTATCCTATCCTATATCATTATAACATAATAGAGTTATAAGTGTTGTAAGTTGTAACCAACCCATCTTTGTTATATGTACGAGAATAGTATACCTACACATTTATTAGTTATCATTTTTACTTTGTCAAGATACACTCATAGTCAATCCAACACGTCTGAAATCATAACCCCTTTAATGAGATTAAAATTTATAAATAATAGGTTGGGAGTTAATTTTTCCATTTCCATTGTTTGTAAGTCACGGGTGAGCGGTGGCGTGGTGTTCCGGTGGCAGCTCCATTGTTCTGCTGCTAATTGAATCGATGCCACTGATAGATTGCGGTGTGTTAACGCACCTAGCACACCGAAAGTTTAAACGTGGTTTAATCCACGTAGGTAGCTTAAAGCAGATAAACATACGTATTTGCTTTGTGATAAACAATAGTTTTTGTTGTTCGGATCGATTTCATTCAATGGCGCAAGAGACGCTGTGAATTGTGATGCTACTGATAAGTTGTATGTTTAATATGACAGCAACTGGTTGATGTTAACAACCTATTTGCGCCTTATCAATATTATATAACATTTTTAATTGGAACAAAGTTCAAATTTATAAATAATTGGCTGTGCCTCGCGGTTTCACCTGTGTTTGTTACCCGTTCTATGGGATTTGGTGGTGGAGCCACTGATAGATTGCGGTGTGGTAACTACGTTAGGGCACCGGGGATGGAAACAAATTGTAACTGGTCTTTTTATCTAATCATGTAAATATATCTTAGTCCCAAAAGTAGGTAAGCGCATCACTTCAGATTGGCTAGCCATAATTTATTTGTAGTTGTGATAAAGTTCGTTAAACTAATTCTAGAGAAGTCATAAGATTTAGTTTATTAAATATAGACAAATAAATTAATATTCTCTTTCCACAACACCAGCAAAATGTCAAAAAGTTTGTAAAAGTCCAAAGACTATATAACATATGACTGAGAATAAGAACTTTTACTAACAATTTTTACTCCTACTCTACCATCATATATAGTGAATAGAAATTGAGAATTCATGAGAATTATATTAAAACCATATATATTTTCCTATTCTAAACCAACGTGGTATAAACGTACAGTCTTGCACGAATCGTTAGCGTTACCGGACACTGAACAAATCGAATGCGCCCACGATAGCATCTATCGTAGAACTACTGCGTTTCGGGAGAACTCGAAACCTGAAGCAGTATCTGATGCTAATGCTCTTGTTAGCGCTAGATTCAGGTGCGCTGCGAACAGATAATTTAGACCAGATTACAATCGTGAGAAAGTCATTGAGTCAGCGGTGCAACTATATTGTGCGCTTTGCTATTTGTTTCTTATGTTAGTCTTTTGATTCAATAACATGTTAAAAACTGACCGCTAAACAAATAGACATCGAAATATTAATATTCATAAGAAAATAAATAAAATTAACTAACACATCATCAAACGTGTTCATACCTTTTATCCAATTACAAGGTAATCAGCTAATGAGTAATAACACTTCAACAAGAAGTAATTTCAACATGAACGCTAAGCAGTTTCAAACGTTGTTTAATCGCTAATCAAGCAATTTGTCCAGCAATCTAGTACAGGTTACATAACGAACGGTATCACTGAGCATCATCCGAACGCCCCATTGGTTTCGAAAGACAGGTAGGTAATTACTCCATCATAAAACGGAACGATAAAACCACTCTAAAGAACCTTTATGGCTACGTTATGAGACTGAACGTTATGAGTTTCGAGATGAGGGAAATTAATGGACCTCCATTTGTATCTTTGAAGTGTAAGGATTGTGAGAAAAGACATATGCCCGATGTATTACTTAATGAAAGACAATCAAAGCCTTATTACAATTGATTAAAGTTTTACAATAAATATAGGAACGTCTTCATACAACTATCCGAAGATGTGCAAAAGAAAAGATGATAGGGCTTACCATATCATTTTATTTTAATTGGTAACAGCATCTTACTTTAAATACTATTTACGTCTGTTATATCCTTCGACGGCTTAACTGAGGTTGCGATACGTAATTAATTGAGGCTGTTTAAGACATTAATTAAGTTATAATATGCAAGCATGTCAGGCTGTTATAATATAACCTACATAATTGAACAGTATAGTTATAAATCCTGCAAGTCGGGACCACCTTCGAGTCCTGTGTCATTCGCGAGATTTACTGCGGCGTGTCAATGTGTCTCTGTCAGGAAGTCGATGCCCGCTCACGCTCTGCGATAAAAACAATTTGGGATTTTAATATACGATTCGCAAAGTCACTTGAAATATGTTGAAACTGCGCTAAGATGTGATGAAGCAAATTACCATTCGGAACTTTATAGATCGTTATGATATTGCAGTGTTAGGGTTCATTATTTAAAAAGAACAAACAATATTAAACTATTGTTTCTTGAATCTTGACTGTGTTATATATAGATATGTATAACGAATATAACTCGGTTAATAGTCACAATTTGCAATGTATGTATCTGCCGCGATTTACAAATATATGTATGTATTTATTGTAGTTATTTTTCATAGCATATTTGTTTTATCGTTTAACCGTGTTGTGCGTTCTTAAATGAGAAGGATAGAAGAACAAAAGCTATTAAATGTGTAATCAATTATAATTAATGGTGCGAAAGTCGATACCCCGACATTTCTCTATCCTATAGTTAAATTAACTGGTTGAATAGAGGTAAATGAGTATGTAATTGCTTTGTAATAATGACCATCAGTTATAACGCTTTTTCTCAGATAGTGATCTCGCTATGACCAATTTCTGAAATTATTTTTCACTCTTTTTAGGATGCCGTATCAAAAAGTAAAAACAGGACTCTATTACTAAGCCTCCGCTGTCTGTTCGTCTGTTGTCTGTCACCAGGCTGTATTTCATAAACTGTGAAAGAGATATATTAAGGGAATCCCCGCACAATAATCGTTGTTGACGTATTTTATTGAATAAATGAATAAAGGTAACAAGTGGACGCTTAAAATTTTTACAGAATAAATTTCCCTTTATAATAAATATAAATAAAGTAAATTTTAAAGGGGGCTCCCATACAACAAAAGTGATTTTGTTTCATATATGATGGTGTGGAAACCTTCGTGCGTGAGTCCGACTTGCAATAAGCCGGTTTTTTAAATCTTTTTCTCGCCAGATAATCCTTGGTTTAAATTCAAAAAATAAATATAATGAATAGTCACGCCAACGGCTAAATAAACATTCAATAGAGCTTATCATGAGGAAATAATAAATAATGTTGTCTTGATCACCCGTTACTGTAAATATTTATTTTAATCATAAACAAACTTTGCTAGGGGCAGATACTATGTATTTTAATTGTTATTACAAGAGTATTAAGACAAGGCCTATAATTTCGCTCTAATGACAAGATACGTTCTGATCAAATGGTCAGGCATAATTTTGCTTTTAATTACAATGAGTATTTTATATATATTAATTATTGTTATAATAAGTATTAAGTATGCTCTGTTGCTTCATGGAGGTCGTATTGGGAGTTTTTTTTTAAATTCAAGTCACAAAACATATCCAAGGTTCGTTCGATTAGACACGCTAGCACACACTCGTGGGGCAAAGGTGTGAATCGACATTTAATAAAATAATTTATCGGACGCTGATGTGATTTTAATGACCGAGAGGCGAACGGGAAACGGTCACCTTTTTGCACCAACTGCAATGTAATAGCCAAAGTACCGGTACAGTTACCTTTTTATTATGACGTGTTAAGTTTATTTTTTTGTTCAATGTGCTTTACATCCTAACTTTCCTAATATAATAAATAGGTATTAACTTAATTTAATATGATAAATTCGAAAGTAAGTCTGTTTGCCTGTCTCTTTTTCACGCATAAACCACCGAACCAATTTGGATGAAACTCTGTACAAAGATAGATTGAAATCTCAGAAAGGTCTTAGGACAGTTTTTATCCCGGAAATCCTTCAGGAACGGGAGATATACGTGGCTGAACTGTTAGTATATGTATAGTATTTTGATGCAAAAACATGTTAAACATGTAACTTAAAATAATCCTACTGCAAATCAAAGTGCATACAGCAGTATAAATCATTCGAGTCGATGTTTTGTATCGATTGCGGCCCGTTATCGAAAGACAATCAATTTAAGCTTAGCAATTCGATTATTGATTTCGTAATTAAAACGCATTGGTGGGTGTGACTTGCGTGCAAGCGAATGGACACGTATTTAAATAAATATTCGTATTATAGCGTCCTATTCATAATAAACAACGATCGGTAATTATTAAATTGTATCTTAATTGTAGGAGTGTAATTAAGATGATGAATGGATGTGAATTATACTTCTGAAGTATCGTTTTTTATTTAAAAGCTTTAATTAAACGTATAACAACTGAAATGGTCAATACGATTTATAACTGATACTGAACAACGTTTAAAATTTTATCAACCTTATGTGCAAAAATACGCAAAAACTATAAATATGAACGATGTTATTTCACAAATAAATGCAAACAATTTTAAATTGCAAATACGAAAGTGGTCCTAATTTAGCGTTGCAATATATGCAAAATGCTTATTTTAAGTCCATGTAAATTCCTCAGGATTGCAAATGCGAGGACATGAAATACAATCACGTGCATTAAAAAGGATTATTTTGCCACCATAATTTTACGCAACGTCGACGGCGATTTGCACAATTGTATCATGAAAATATGTTCCTATACACGAGCAGATTCTCATGAATAGCGGTAATTAAGGGTCTGGCCGTACAATGGCAACGATCATAATGTAATTATTCACTGCCGGATTGCTTTATAACATCGCACGCTAAATTTTCGACGTTTTTTTGCTGTCGCTACAAAAACTCGGTCCTTAATCATATCTACCTTAATCGATTTTCGAATGCTCTCTTGGCTCTTATTTTTCACCTCTCGTCCGGCAAAGCTTAAAAACTAAATTGTTGGTAATTTTTGAATTTTAATCCTAATGTATGTTTAATATTATATCCTTCCTTTGCAAAACGGATAAGGATTAAGAATTAGTAATTGAAGAATTTAACAAAACACCTTTTCAATATTAAGACATTTAGATTGTATTAAAGTTTATTTTCGATCCAGATAACTATCTGGTATATCTTGTTTCTAATGTTACCAAAATGAAGAAAACAACATTTAATAATTTGAAACGACATATTCGGCAATCGTTATCGAATGAAGAATATAAGAAAATTTTCATACGGTGATACGATAGAACAGCTTTATAAGAAAGATCATGCAGGAAGCATTACGTGTAGTAGTAGAGCATTACGTGAACGAAAAGTTTATAAATGTCTTTATATTTAAAAGGATCAAAAAGAAGCAAATTCAGTGTCCCTCAAAGCGCAAATTGAATTAGCATCTATTTTACATAAACACTGCTGCCAGCCTGCCACCGACGAAGACGCAGGTAGACCGGCACCGGAGCGCGACGTGCGAGTTATGGCCGAACCACCATCAATTAAATTTAAGAATTCGATTCGCGAATGAGTCGGCAGCTTCGTAATTGGTCAGGCCATTCCGATGATTACTTTATTGGTCTCCGAGATATATTTGCACGATATCTAATATTATTCTCTCGTAACTTACTTTCATTTTTTATTAATTTCAAGTTATCTCCCGACTTTTCAACAAGAATTATTGTCACTGGGCTGCGTTTTAAGACGTGGGCGTTGCGTCCTTAGGGTGACCGACGAATTTAAATAACTTGTTTCGGCTACCACTTTTGACAAAGCCCTTATTTTGGAAAACATTTGTCCGTTCCTTTCTACCTCAAATGATAAGTCTGTCTATCTCGTTCTGTCTGTTCCGGATAATTTTCGTTAGATGCTGGCAAAGCGGTGTCGTCGTGATAAAAAATTAAGGCAATGCAAGCTCAGGTAGCGTGTTTTTTGCCGAGTTTCTTTCGCTCGTTTAATTTGTGTTTATGTTGTTTTGTTCGTGACCCAGCACGGGCCGGACAGACGTATGCAAAGCAGGTACTGCAAGATTCAATGTGCACGGACGAGATAAATCTTTATTGCTTTTTGTTAGCTATCAAATAACTTAATTCAGCGCTGGAAATGACCCTTGTTGTTGCAAGAGCCAACTAAATTGACTGCGATGGCCTGTTTTGTGTCCTTAGTTTAAAACGTTGTTTCCATGTTTAGAATAATAAGATATTTGAGTCTTTGTTAATGTAACATGATTTTTAATGCTGTTTACGTTACTTTAGTCGCCGACAGGGACAGGTAGAGTAGTGATAAAACTGCTCGTTTTTTCGACAATTTGTTAGCGTATTTTGTAAACAATATAAAACAGCTATTTTAAACCCACCCATAGACCATAACAACTAGTTTACAGATGAATTTTACGATTCGATTACAATAAAATTATAGTACACGCGTACGTGAGCATTCCTGCCTCATATTATAAAGCTGGTGAGCTAAGCGTTGCGGCTTCGATCGTAAAGCAAACAGATTACATCTCAGTATATGAGACGTGCGGGGTATGCATGAATAAGATGCAACCATAGACAACCTACACCAAAGACAAGCTATAAATTCTGACTTCAAAAAGTGCGATGGTTCTATATTATTCAGCCGGTAACTGATCGGTAAGTCCTTTGTACGGCAAGCAAGAAGAATTGTAGAGTGATATTGCAAGTTTAATTTACTTTTTTAATGTTATGTTTTATTTATAAACAAAGAGGATCTTGCAATGAATAAATTAAAACAGTACTCTAATTAATAATAATCCATTTGAGGTATCTTTTGTTGTATTTTACTGGATATTTCCTCGTTTGATGTATATATGTGTAGTTAATAAACAAAACTGAATTCAAGAACCAGAAAAACTGATAAATGAATACTTTAAAATATATATCACGCATCAACTATTCCCATCACACATAACACAATACAAAAAAATCTTTAGACATTAAAGAGATATTCTATTTTTCTAGTCTATTCTACGAGTATACAATATTCCGAACAAAGAATACTTCAGCGCATTTTCTGTGCCGTAAATGTAGAGATTAGAGAATCACGTCGCATGCGCCCGCGCACCTCAACCCAGATAAGCTTACCGATGAGACTGGATTATTGCTTCACAATTAAACGTGGATGTCGGAACGCTTTGCGTACAAATGCTGCAAAACTGAATTAGACTTGTGCGCTTCCCCGATAAGGCTGCGGCAATTTAAATAAAGTTATTTTTACATACTGTTGAATTAGCTTTGCATTGGACTAAGAGATTTAAGTAACATACAAGAGATATATATTTTTCCTTATAACTAGTGTATCCCGTCATTATTTACGTTTAATTATGATTAACTAGATCCTGCTCGCGGCATCGCTCGGTTTTATTCTATAAATCCATATAAAGTTATCTAGCTATCACATGATAGCTTTATTTATTTATTTCTCATAGGTACCTTAAGCTCTGTGTGTACATAGCCTATCTGTATATGACATTCTATCAAAATCTAATCGATAGTTATGGCGTGACACAAATTTCGAAACATTCATATTTATAATCTTAGTTGGGTCACATCCTTACGCGCATCTTGGTACTAAGAAACACAAGTTATCTTTACGCACGATTTTTATCCTTAATCGTTAATAAGATAGAACGGGACTTTAAATACAAGCTTGTAAAATTGAGTCATAAAGAATAATTCGAGTGCAACGCGAGCACGTATGGCACAGTATAATTTCTCTTACAAGAGCTTGCAAAAGTCAGGTTACGAAAATGTCTTGTAGCTATTACCCGGGACCTGGTCAGTTCTCGTGGGAAACATTTCATACCATGTACGTGCTGATAAAAACTACACATTGTTGAATTATGCTCCATTAAGGGTATTCGGCTCGACGGAAATCGCTCACGTACAAAAGATATAGCGGTTTTTAACGGATAAGGGGTAAGAGTAAAGGGTGATGAAGGAATCAGAAATATTGATTCAAATCGACCCAGGAACTGATACGGTGAAACCATAAGGGTTCTTTCAACCCTTCGAGAAAAAAATCAGTCGAATATGCATTCTCATCAATTTGAAAATTACCCTTCTTCTCTCAATCTTCATTAAATTTTCACATTTGTAAGTGAGCAATAAATTGCGATTATTACGTATCTCTAATAACTCTTATTACAGCGTTTTAACGAGCTTAGTTGTTACAGTGGTAGATAATCGTTGCGTGTTACAAATACTTATCATTTGTTGTACGAAAGTAAGTTATTCTTCGTAGTTTATGACATCACGAGGATTGCCTTATTGATGAGCTTATAGAAATAAAAAACATGCGCTTTATATGTTTAATCTAAAATTTAATTCTTAAATAGAGGCTAGAATAAGGATCATAAGATTGCTCTCGCTCTCAGAAGCAAAGAAAGTTCAGACTTTATCAAATCAAATCAAATCAAAATTAATTTATTTGCAAAATGTACACACAGGTTTACAACAGTTTTTAAACGCGATTTATTAATACATCACGTTCCAGTGAAAGTGTGTACAAAACGTAAAATAAACAAGATAAACGTTACTTCATGATGAAATCGTATGTGCACATTCGTAGCTATTATAATAATTATTTTCAGGCCTAAAGCAGCCTTGTCAGATTTAATATGCCATTATGAAGTTATTTTTACTGCCCATATGATCAGAAAAAGCTTTCGTCTTAACAACAATAATTTACAAAGGTTCCAACGTACTAATTATACTCATTACAGTTTGCGTTCTTTGTAAACGGCGCAAATATTCGTTTCACGTTAAACTCGTAATTATAAGTAATTACTCTCATTAAAAATATGAATCCTAAACTTTTCTTTTTTCAGAAATTACTCTCTTGAAAATAAACATACTGTTATGTAACTGTATGTATGCCCCTTCAAAGAAAGTTGTCAAAGGATTTCAATGATCAAAAATGAGAAGGTAAGGTTTCATCTGCTTTCCCTTATTTGTGCCGTAATATAATACAGGTTTACTCAATTATAAAGCGACTAGAATATCTAAATGACACACAGAAAAGACGTAGCAATTTTAAATCATGTATTACAGAGATATCTATAAGTATATAACAGTTTTTTATTCACATTCAATATGTATATTCAAATACATATATTCCTTACAAGTTCAAGTTCGCTATTCCATACGTGCAGAGAGGCGAGCTAAAATCACGGTTAATTGTTCTCAAAGATTGCTTCTTAGTGAGGCGATGGATAAAGGTTATTAGAGTACTATAAATCACGACGAGGTAAGGCGCGCCGCGGTTTTGTTAGGGTTGTCATTTGTAGCATTATTTAAATAAATTGATGCGACACTGTTACGGTTTTAAATCGTATATTAATAACACTAATGGGAGTAGGACACGCTGTCTGACAATCCAAATCCTAGAAGAGAGGATGCCATACATAAGATACCATATCATATGCATTAGTAAACTTTATGCTAATTGTATATCTATCATAAACCATAATCTACCTCCACCATCACAATTCCCCATTACAGACAACACTTTTACTAAAATATTCTGTCTTGTTCAGAATATTTTATGCTGCTTTGGCACAAAATCGAGGTGTAGAAGTTAAACTCCATACAAAGCCCGCTCGAAAAACGCATCGACATAGACATGGGCACTTTTCACCGATACCAAATCTTGGGCTTCATCGGACTACTAGGCGCCATTCGTTTCAGAGATGTATCTGTGAATATGTGTGTGTAGATCTAAAAAACGAAGGGTTGGGCTGCTACACCATGTGCCTTCCTCTTGGAGATCCCGGAGTCCCCCGATTTCTTGCGCAAACGAGGGCCACCGTGAGGTTTTAGCTAGTAAGTGTCTGGCAAAACCTCCCTGTCTCTCCCGAGACGTGTAGGTATCCATGCAGGGTTTCCTATCGTTAATTTTGATCTAAAAAGCGAAATGCATACAGGAATTTGACTGCTTAGTGCCTCTGGTGGGCACAGGGCACTGGCAGCCCTAGCGTGGGCGCGCACGAGTGGCGCGGCGTGCGGGGGAGCG
>LQNK01000098.1:397653-409930 GCA_001586405.1 Phoebis sennae
TAAAATATTATTAACTTTACAGTAGTTAAACCACAATATTACTCTCATTCGGTATCACAGAGAGGATGTATGCAATATAATGCTCTTAATAATTATAAACGCTTTCTTCCTCAATAATAACACTTAAGATATAAAATAATAAACGTCTATTATAAATGCGATATAAAGACAGGAAGATAAAGGTTGCAGAATTAATTTGGTTTAGCGGTCGCTGAACAGGGTCGGAAAGGCGTAACCGATGGCACCGACAGACACATCCCGGCTTCGGTCACGGTTCTGATTTGGACTTGTCTTTCCTCCACTCATCTTGCCGACAAAGGATGCATTTTTGCAGTTTATATAATCATTTAATTTTGCGTAATATTATAAAGGGTATTCACTAGTTATGAAAAGTTCCTGAAATATGGTTTTCTTACTTTTTTATGAGCAATTTTCAGGAAGAAGCGGCACCCCTATTGCTTATTGAACGTTCTGTCCGATAGCAATATATTTTTAATCATATTTAGTAGGTTTCCAAACTAAAAAATTCAACTAAATAATTTAATTTCTTCTCCGTCAAAGAAATAGAGACAAAACCTAAGACATACAAGACATACATACATTGGATTCAAAGTACAAAGAGCTAAAAGAAATATCATTCGAAAATATAATAAAGTCATAGAGTTATAGAAAGCAGCTTCTTATTGAAGTTAATAAGCCTAGAGCAACAATTACGATTGTTATTGTCTGTGTAATCATTATTTTATTATTAAACTGTGCAATTTAATGTAACGTGTAATTGCAGCTCGGGATTGAACAATGAATATGTTTTCGTTTAGCCCTGAGGCGGAATGACGATGGTAAAAAGAATAATTCGTTTCTTGGACCTGTTATTCTATAATTCGAGTATGCCTCAAGCGTATAATAACTGTAATAAACAATGTATCGGTACCCATAAGTCACAAACTTCGCTTATAAGCCGTGCATTGAGTTCCCATTATGAAAATACTCGGGTAAGGGCATCGGACGATTTCTGTAATATCACAACACTATTGTGTTTAATCCGGTCATAAATAAACGCAAAAATACCTATAAATAAAACTGTAGTAACTGGAAACGTCTTAGGTTGCTTCTTAGGGAATTCTTTGCGCAACAACATAAGTGCCTCTACATGCTTTTTATTTATTTTGTTATCAATTATATCGTGCACTAGCAGTAAACTCATATTTGCCAATGAGGAGAATAAAATTTTATATACCTTTTACCTATTGATAATACAAATACATATAATACTTTTAAAGAAATTTTCGTAAAACAAACCACGAATGAATGAAATGAATGAAATTTTACGACGTCAAAATGATGAAACACGTCAAAAACGAGAATCGACACAGAAGAAAATATAGAGATTAATTTTGGTGAAGTAATTAATTATGAAAAGTACATACTATATTTTTTGCGTAGTAAATGCTAGTAAAAGCAATACAAGTCCCTTTTGTAACTAGCATGCCCCTATTTAAATTCTCATTGTGGAGTCTGCAAATATTCTTATGACGTCCAGTCGAGCCGAGCGTCACGTTTCACCGGGCTGATTGCGAGTGAACTAGTCACGAACATATACTTCACTTAATTAGCGTAAATAAGACAGTTTTGCGAATGAAAAAACAAACGCATCCGTCGGGGTCGTCGCTTCACCAAACCGGATTGAAGTGTCTTTGGCTCGCGTCTTATTCCACACTTTATGCCACATTTATCTTTTAATGAACGTCTTATCGTGACTTTAATAATCCACAAGCGGACTTGAGAGAAATTCGTGAATCATTCCGCTAAAAAGGCTAATATTGACGGTTGTAATTCTTCAAAATTATACAGGAGTTTCACCGAGAAGTTGATGTAATCTTTTTGGCACGGTTTATGGTAATCAAGATATACTGTATTTTACTACACCGAATTTAAAAACCGAAATACAAATACAGCTATACATTAAGTGGCCTAACTAACTGACCACTAAATAGAAAACGTTAAAATATCAACGTTTTTGTATGTAACTGTACGGTCTCTTAGAAACGTACATCACACATCTAAAACAGAATTTTAGCATAAGTAGTTATAGTCTTAACATTTCACGTTTATAAGGTAGGTGCAAAAATATGTCGATTCATTTTTCATCAATTAAAATCCGTTACCGTTAATAATCCATATTATAAGTGAACTTTCGAAGGGTTGCTTCATCTTTCCTTTGAAAAAAAAAGCAAGTCATTGTAGCTTCACGTCGGAATCTATTCGAGCGTCAAAAGATTCACATGACAGCGCTGAGAGCGAGCAAATTATTTGCAAATAAAAACTGTTTATCTTCATCTTATATCAATCGATGTAGGCAGGATAATCGTTTTAGCTTTATTTGTTTATCCGCGTAAGAGTTCAGTCAATGTTATTACAATTTAATAATGTTTAAGTGTTAGTTTTACATTGACTGGCTATATTTTAAAGTGTTGTTCAGATAAGGCAGTGGAATATTTTGCAAAACTATTTATTGTCATTTGTTTATGACGGTAAAAAGTAATATTTTGAAATTCGTACTAAATATTTTTTTATACATCCTTGGGCTACGTACACGCGAAATATGTAGCGCAGTAGAGATTGAAAACTTAATTATTGCTAAAAATAAGTAATGCGTAGGTAGTACACTTTCTCAAAACTAATTATCCAAAGCCTAATATGGAAATTTAAATATCAAGAGTTAAACTCATTAATAATATAGCATGTTGTGTGGTCAGGCAACGTGATGTATCACGAAGTGTGAGTTCAGCGTTGAATATTCATTATATGTCTAAGTTTATTAATTACGTTTCTCTACTGAAATCTTATTTCAGTGCAAAGATTATATGATCCACTTGTTCATCTTTTTTTCCTAATGGTCGCAGTTTAAGATTTTTAGCATAGTATTTATGAAGGCTATACTTTACTGGTTTATTTCAGTATGAATCTGTAGCTAAGTAGTTGATTTAAGCCTATAAGAACTTTTATTATTTATTGAAACGGTATTTTAATCACTGTATATTTTATAAACGGCATTGCGACCGCAAACTGTAAAAGATATAGATGGCTTTATTTTATTAAATTTTAAAAGGTCAAAAATTTGCGGTTTGTTCAATCCGAAGCTACTAACAATGCTATTATCAGAATCTCTATGTCAGCCATCTTTGCTTTAGTATAGAACAACTGATTCTACACGTAGGATTATTCGCGAGCATATATTCTTTTACGACTGAAAATAGATCGGCTTATAGAAACCATTAAACCAGCAGTAAATACTAAACAATAGTTCACAAGTGCGCTCATTACTAGTTGCGTACTCTGCGTGTAGCGAGCACCTGCCGCGGGCACACGCCACGAAACCGCAGTGCACACTAACAGCGCCTAATAATCATTTATTATTTGCTTTTAAAATTATGTGTATACCTATGTAAAATGGCAATGTTTCATGCTTTGCATGGAAACATCAATAAGGAGAGTAAGAATTTCAGATTTTCGCATGTTTTCATTGGTTGAAATAAATACCTTTGTGAAATAAATTTGAAAATATTTTTGTGCAAATTAAACCTAGATGCGGGCACACGCCACGCAGTGCATACTAACTTATTGAGTTTTTTGTTTGTACATATATGTATAAAAGATACCATATGTACATAATTTTAGAATCAGTAAACCATAGACATAGCTTAAGTCTGAAAGGAAATGAAGACTGCAAATTAAATAGTTTGAAATTCAAATTCTTAATTTAGTCTTAAGTCTCTCTCTTGAACATTCAACATCTTTTAAATCATATGATACAAAGCCTCTTTACGTCAACGTCCTCCAAAAAATATTATTAATTATAATTATTACATCTTATCAAATAAGAAGGCGGCATCGATCTGCAAAAGACACGTTTATACACATATCAGCTAAACCTCGCTAATTTATAAGCGTCAAGATCCAATATACACCCAGCTTTATCTGTCCTCGCTACGCGCAAGCACAAGATAAGGCCAGACGTGTGGATTTTTTTTATTTTAACATTTTTAAGGCGGCCACGTTCGCGTGGGCGTGTTCTTTTTTTATTGCAAACTCGGTAAGTCACGACGCGGGCACCTTGAGGCTCACCGCTAAATAGCACCTACGATATCCTACAATCTCGAAGTACTTTTTACTGCCCACTGAAATAGACCTTTGGCTTGTCTGTTTCGCACTAATGGCAGGACATATCTTTCTTTTTCTGTTATTAGACACCGAGAACCACTCCGCAGGTATCATAAACTTTGATAAGATTTAAGGGTGCTATTATTTACAGAGGTACAATTTTATTAAAGTCTGTATATAAATAACACTATCTGCGTTGAAATTGTGGTTTGCTCTAACTGGCAGTAAAACTGCCCACACTCCGAATTATCTTAGCAGTGTGAAGCACTAATGCAAAGTATAGGTAGCGTAGTTCTGTGTATTTTATGATGTGTTGTGTACCTACTACAAATGAAAACAATCTTTTCAATATTGCAGATATTAGGAGAAGTTATAAAAAACATTAGTGATATAGATATTGGGCGGGTACTTTAATTAGTAACAAGACGTTATTATATTACGGTTAAGGTTTCTAGTACAATTAAAGTAATAAACGTATAAAAAATGTGGCGAACTACGCTACGTTGTCCGCTTCCAACATGGGATTAAACTAGCAAGCACATAAACAATGTAACCTAAATTACTTAACGCTATCTCTCCATAAGTAAACTGAGATCTTTACAGCTCCCCAACAGATTTTTTCAATAGATAGAGTAATTCAAAAAAGGTTTATACGTACGCATAATATCGTATGCGAAGTCTGGGTGGATCGCTAGTGAAATATTATTTAAAATATGAGTCGATTGAAAATAAAGTGGTGTACAGCTGTGAGTGCACGCAATTATTCCACTTGTCTGCAGTCGTGACGGGAGCGTCCTCCACGCACACTCGATTAATCCGAAAATAAGGCTAAATGTTTATTCCTTTTCCTACTAACCATAAGACACTTAATATAGCTGGCGCCTCTGTATGGAGTTTAATTCATATTTTATTTCATATTTTTAAATCTCAACAGGCTGAGGGATGATGATATGAGTCATATCGTCATATGTTTAAACATGGTAGTTCTCAATTACATATATTATTTTATTAAAAGGTTTCTTATGGTTAATTAGGTAAGCGGAGCATGCGGTTCACCCGATCTTTAACTTCTTCAAACGAGAGGATTTCATATATTGTATTAAATATATCATTTTTAGATTTTAAAAATAAATACTTTGTTTTTAAGTTTTTCGGTATATACATATTTCAGGACTCCTTTAGGATGTGTATATTGATAAGTCAATTGTGATTGAAAATATTTTATAATAATATTAGGCCCACCCCAAAAAAGAAACTGTCATCCTAAATAGTTTGTTTATTTATAAAATAATATCTAGCGATAAAAACGTTTATTTTAATGAAAATCGATAAGTATCTATTGCTTAAAACCATATAAAAACATTTTATATGGTCATAAATGGATTAAGTAGAGACTACACTTAGTAGCAAAAAGGTGCTTTGTATTTTTTGTTGTGTATACTTATATGATCGTTGTAACCTTAAAGGGTCTCCATGAAAGATATTCGTGTCAAAAGCGACTGTTGAACTTAATTCATTGTTGGAAAAGATCAATGAGCAACGGGCACTCTGAGAATGTGATCGATCATTACACATCACTAAAGTACAAAAAAGAAAATGAGTATTTATACAAAAGATCCCTATGTACCTATTATCGACCAACAAATGGTTCCAACGCACCGAACATTCCAGAAATACCTTAACATAGTAGTGCGTCTAAAGTAGCCGAAAAACTAATTAAAATCGCATAGTTTGAGAGCCAGAGGACTGAAGGTTGTCTCGTCGCTCGATAAAATTCCCGTCTGGAAATTTTATTTTAACTTTTAAGGCGCGCATTAACAACGTAGGTAATTAAGCATCGAAATGTCGCCACTACGAAGGCGTCGCACTAAGTAATGGCCGGTACACAGGCTATAAAAGTGACGTATTCAGGACACAGATTAAAAATTTTGCACAATAAGCTTCATTTGGCAAATTTAATATATCAACTCTGGATCCTCGCGATATGGTAGGATCATGAAATATAAAAAAAATCATTTCACAGATACAATAGAGATTTATTAAAATATGCACATGGGTACAATTTTATTATTGGGGTTATGCGTTTAGTAGAAATGATTAAAATACCGATTCATTAATACTTCATTCAGGGCAAATACATTTGTTAGAGGATTACGAGTGAACTATCTAATTTGTAATCTGTCGAAACACATTATTAAAGTATTAGTAGATTTGTAAGATGTTTACAATAATTTACTTAATACTTATAATTAGGTTTAATTTTATTCTAATCCATCAGGTATTTTTGTTAGACGTTTGCACTGTTACATTTTATGACAATGGTGAATGGCTCATCATTGAAACTTACCGCACCGTAATAACTTGTCACTTATCGTAAACAAAAACAGAATGCGCTATTCAATTGGTCAATCAATCCAATTAATTTGAAAGGATAGCTACTCGATGGCCAAAGAACGCCGTAATTGGTACGATTAATGCTCACTCTCAATCGATTCTTTCTTTGTATCGACATCGGACATATTGAAGGCATGTTTGGAATGAATCGGCCTTTAACTGCCCACGCACTCCTTGATAGAGATAAAATCGTTAACGAACCGGCGAAAAGGTTTGTAAAACTGCTGATCGTACATTCGCAAGAAATGCTCAAACTCCGAATAGTTACACTTTAATTGAGGAATGTTTGCAATTACTGTGACAAACACTATCAAGTTTAATAATGCTACTAAAATCGCTATAAAACATCTTTCGTGCCTTTTAAAACTTGTAAGAACCAAGAAGCATCACTATTATGAGCACTTCGTACATTTTATTGTTTATTTTACATAATCCTGCAATAATACATTGTATATACAGTGTTTAACGCACGGATTCAGCACGTGCGGGCTGCGGCCAGCCTTTGTGGGTGGCTGATCACGGGGTTTTTATCCCTTCGGCTCCTACGTTGACACGTGATCCTCAAGCAAACAACCTTTGTGGCAGACCGTCGCGTTCTCGGCGACATTATCTAAGTTCCTATACAAACAGAAAACACGCCCAAACGGCCTTAACTTTTTTCTTAGCGCTTCTTTAAAGAGTAACCGGCACCCGTAAAAGGATTTTGGTAATCAGCTACTACTTAATTAAGATTAAATGTTAATCATCATCGGAATACATTTTTTAAGTCTAAATCAACTTTTTTCCTATTCAGTTTTATTTGAGGAAAAACGTATTCTTTTAAAAATCTAACATATCTACAATCATTCATCGTTTAAAATAGTACTCTTTAAATATAATTTCTAACTATTTACTATTAAATTATTAGAATACAACTAAAATTATTATGCAAAAAAAATGTTTTTTTTATATCGAAACTTGTTCCGGGGTCTGTAGGTATCTATTTGCTTTTCTTTCTCATTTAAAAAGCATATCTTTATAACTTATTTGTTCTATCATTGTAACTATGTATTTGTAAATGGCGGAACGATTCACTTACCAGTTACCACTTACCACCCACTGACACGGCACATGTTTGCTAACAAAAAATGTAAATACTAGTCCATTTCTTAAAACAATGTAATATTTTATTAAAAAACTTAAGAGTGTTCCTCTTGAAATGCTCGCTAGCCTATTGAGACATAAAATTGGAAAAACAATTAAGAATTTTTGCACAAATTAACCAGGTCTCTAATGACGGCCACCTAGCAGAGGACCACCACTCACGAGGATGAAGTCCTCAGAAAAAATTTTATTACTTTATATTAAAGCATTTTAGAGTTGACGTATCAATGCGGATAAAAACCATTTTAATATATACTAGCTTCTGCTCACGGCTTCTTTCACATAAAATTCAAATCATTATTATAAAGTATATTTTCACCTAATCTAAGTAATAGTAAAAATTTTATCAAAATCAGTTGAGTAGATGAGCGTGATTGCCTCAAACATCCAAACTTTAAGGCTTATAACATTAACCGGAAAAAAAACAAATGAGAAAACATCACATACCTATTTTTTTATTTATTACTTAGAAGGTACATAGTGTTCACTGATCACGATGACGAGGACGAAATTGTTGCAATGGAAAATATTGTAACAAGTCTGGCTGAATAGATTTTGGTGTGCGAGATGTGGTTTCTTTTATTTTCTATTACTGGTAACAGTATAAATACTTATTTAGTAATGATTATTTAAAAAAAAATCTTGGAAACATTAATCAATATAGAGACCAACAGAAAATGTAATTTGTACATAATAATGACTAATCTTACATAGAAGTAAGTTAGCCTGAGTGAGAAGTTAGACTATTTCTTATAGGTCATCAAAATTACTCTACTTGATTTGATAAAAGAAGATACGTAAAATAAATTGAATGTTTGAGGTCAGGAATAAATGAGTAGGTAGGACTAGTAATAAATAAATGCTAAAAGGCGTAAACAACATTATATTACCATGTCATTAAAATGACTAAAGACACGCGTAGATTAAATGAAAAAGTGCAATCATCACAGACAATAAGTATAGAGCTCGGTTGTTAGGACATCCTCCCATTCTCATTACGTCGTGTCACGCGTCATATCGCTGATTAATTGGCCCCCATCACACCGATGCGAACAAATGAGAAAAAAGACATCCAACCAACGACCTTCCAATAACGAGCCGTCACTCACACCGGCAGGAGCGCCGAACAGTTTGACAACCTCAATTTATATGCAACTCGATGCCAACCTTCTCAGTTTGAATGATAGGTAATAAAGTCATACTTTAAAATGCTTACCAATGAAAACCCTTTTATACATTGTTTTTATCTTATTTTTTAACTTCCAAACCTTCGCTCAATTAGCGTTTAAATGAACGTTTATTAGGGCAAATTACAAGTTTTTGGAAATAATAACGTTGCCGGACTTTAGACCTCTTGGGTGGTACGACAGATGTGGCTCAAATTCGTGAAAAAATCACATTGAGATTATCTTCGGTCGTTAGAGGGCGATACTGTATACATTACACGCGATTCAATACCTCATGAATTTTAATGTTAAACGTTAACGCTAATTATGTGTATGTTTGCAAATTTTATGAAACACAGAGATTTATATTTATATGGAAGTATGGTAGAATACTTGGCGGTCAATGATTTGCCTACGATCGTAACGATTTTGATTTTCACCATTGCGTAAAATCTAATTACTTGAAAATATTGATTCGTGTGAAACGTTTATAAACCTCATAATATAAAAGTAGAATTTGTCTGCGAATTATTTTCATATTCTGTGATTAAAATATCCCATAAATAAACTATTATGATTAATCACCAAAGTGTACACAGTGCTTTATAATTAGGCTTAATTTTTATTGATTGCAAAATTTTCAAAAACCAAAAGCTGCGTTTAACAAATAGCCCGCTACCAGGGTGGTATCGTTGCATGAAAATAATTATGCGACGCGGACAGTGATTGTGGTAAATTGCCGCCGCCGTGCAATAACTCCTCCAATAGCCCGCCATTAGTGTCCAAACAGTGCAAACAAACGGATATAATCAAACGTCGATTGACGAATTATCCCGACCACCGTCGAAGCTACATCCGAGTAACCCTTCCGCAGGCAGAAACGCAAAACCAATGCTTCGTACCTACCTATTATCGTTTTAATTTCCATTTGAATTCAGCTTTTGAAACTTCGGAAACAAAACAACAGACAGGCAATTATGCAACTTGATAAACTCTCATTGAGTTAGCAAGAATTTTCAATCGAAGTATACGCTTCTTAGTTTTTTCACATATTTATTTTATTCATAAAACGCAAAACAGAAATGATATGCAAAAGTAAATATGATTATACATAATTACTCAATGTTTTATCCTCAAGCGACAGAATGATTTCCTTTAGAAATTATAATGGAGTTATTGTTTTAGTTAGACACAGTGAATGAACTTATAAGGAACAATTATTTTTTAAGTTATACGTTAAAGAAAATAACTATAGGTATAAAGTCCTTGATAAAACCAAACTTTGATCTAACATTAAATTATAATAAGTAGAGCACGAAAAGCGTAAACGATTTAAATTTTAAAACGACGTACAAAAATTTAAATATAAACCGACACATTTAAACGACATCCACATTTAATTTGCAGTTTTCGTGGAATACGTTTATCAGATAGTTATTTTTAAAAAGGCATCGTAACTCACGATGGAAAGCTATTTCGTGATCCATACATTGTGCATGAGCGCACTCAATTCATGTAGCCTTTGAATTGAACACGCAGTTCTGATATCGCAAGATAATCATCTAAATGGGTTTGCGCTGTTACCTCTTCGTTACTTTATGATCACTTAAACAAAAAAGTTGCACTCTTATGTTGAAAGCCGCGGTAATATTAAAAGAAAGTTTATCATTAGCGTATTTTATAGAGCTGAATCGAGTCTATTCAAAAGGTAGGCTTCAATTTTGAGTTTCGATATCGGTATCTTGCACAATCTGCACGTAGAAACATATACTAATCTACCAATTGGTACTTATGCGTCTTCATTATTTATATCATTGTTCTCATTTATTTGAACTCGTATAAAGTGAAAGAAATCTGAAAGAATCTGTATTTATTGTACTCTTTAAATATTCTAAACATATTGATTGTAAACTGTTATTAGACCATTAAAATAAAATAAATTACAATACACAGCTTGATTGACCCGTGAACGTGATGAATATCATAAATAGGATCTATCCACTTTTTGATATATTATGTGTAAAACTACAGCTTTTTTCTTTCCCATTAAAATTTTTAATCTATCGATAGCACATTCAATGTTTTATAAATTTTACCAATCTATACATGATAAAATCACAGATAGAAGAAAGTGACGAAGAAATCACAGAAGTATTGAAGTGGATACTTTAATAGATATAGTCATTATTAGGAGTCCAAGTAATAATGAACATTATGAATATCCATATTAAGTCAGTCAGTCGAGTTTCGTATTCGATTTATTGTGAATTGATATTAAAGATGGACTTTGATAAATCGATAAGAGTAATTAAAAAGCAAAGTTTTTTAAAATATTTATTCCACATAATGGCAAACTGTCTTTTAGGTACTTCACATGAACTTAAATTATACTTATTATAATATCACTTTAACTTAAATATTTACAGTTCTTTTTCTGTTAGTAATACAAGCTATTGATAATATATTTAATTAAACCAGTCATTCACTCAATAACCATTACGTTATTAATAAGCAAATTTGACATTTATACGTTTACGATGAATATAAAATGAATACAGATTTAACCTATAAAAATGTAATAAATAGAATGTACTTATAATATTGCATACATTTACTGTCGGTACAGGTAACTTATAAGGAAGACAGAGAATGTATTTTGGTAACAAACTAACGTTATGATTTGACATTTCTTAACTTTATTAATTTTAACCTTAAGTTCAAAGCACTATATATTTATAGCTCTATATTATTCATAACCCACAATCTATTTAACTATCATAAAATGTAGTTATCTATATTATGAAACAATATATCGTATGGAAGACAACGACTTTGCTGTATTTATAAGGCACGCAGAATTCTTTTAATTACATATGAATTTTCTGAAATTATATTCTATATTATTGAGTATAATAAAGAACTGCTTATAGAAAGACGTGCAGTTTTATTTTTATTCAAATAAAAGAATGCGTGCGACTAATATTTTCATCTATATGGCACTTAGTGCTTTAACATAAAATATAATTGTTTTAATATATTGGACAGATCTGCCCCTCTATATGAAATACTGCCTCAGATGTCATTCACGAAAATTTACAATCCTTAACTTACATAAGGAAGACCTTAAACTACATTAAATGGCAAAATATACACAAAACGAAACGTATCAATTTCGCGTAACTAATTCAATCACAAACATTGTACTGACCACGAACGCTAACCGAGTTACGATATATTAGGAACTTTGATATACTATCACTCAAACCAAACACAAGTCTACTACACTAGTTTATCACAGTTTTCAGGCGAAGGAATGGAGAGGGCGTCACCAGGGCCGCCACGGTTTTTCTTCGGGTGGTCTCCGAGTGACTAAGGCGAGGGGGGAAGGTTCCTCCGTGGGTGGTGGGGGGGTA